>SNQJ01S0128655.1:26099-40669 GCA_010110895.2 Picea sitchensis | reverse complement strand
ATTGTATTCTCAAACTTTTATATTGTTTTAAATATGCACTAATTTTTCATGATTGTTTGTAATTATAAAGTTAGATTTTCCCCCTAACTTTATACACAAAGCACCAAGTAGTAGTAGAAATGATGTTGTACAAGATGAAGAACTTGAAGCAGATAATGAAGATCAAGTTAATGATCCCATGGAAGTAGATGGCAATAATAACATAGTTCAAGATGATGGGACAAATCAAATGATCCAAGACTTATCCGTTCATCCAAATGAGGATCATGGGACATTAGTGATGGTATTTATGATGAACCTCTGATTGAAAAGGAAAATAAACGACTTTATAAAGGGTCAAGAGCAAATCTTCTCTCCACTACATTGTTGTTGGTGAACTTAAAGGTTATGAATCATTTGTTGAACACTTGTATGACACAGATCCTAAGGTATGTAATATGTTTCATCACATCTACATATATGTTGACTTTTCCCCTTTTTTTTAGTGTTAATTAATGTGTAAAATAAAAATGCAATATTTACAATTACTATTCTTTACATTAACTATTTATTTTTTATGTTTTATATTGTTAGGTGAATTTATGTTACCCTCGTCAAATATTTTACCTCACACATATCGATATTTACATGTCACTATGAAAGACATTGGAATGGAGTATCAAAGTATAGATGCATGTCCATATTATATATTATGGACAACATGCATCGAAAACAAAATGCCCGGTTTATGGTATCAGTAGATATCGAACCGATCAAGTAATAAAAATGGTCCCTCGAAAGGTTCTCTGGCATATTCCCATAATTCCACGTTTGCAATGACCCGGTTTATGGTATCAGTAGATATCGAACCGGATCAAGTAAAAAAATTGGTCCCTCGAAAGGTTCTCTGGCATATTCCCATAATTCCATCTTTGCAATGACTCTTAGGTGCCAAAGAATAGCATAGTTTATTGATTACCATGCACAAAGAGAATTGAATATGGCATTCATCGAATGCCTACAGATGGTTATACATTTAAGGAAATTGTTGCAAATGGCCAAATTTTTACAAATGAACCTCATAATGTTAGCCTTTCATAGGTAACCGACGATGTGTGGAATCCATTTGAGTTTCGGGCTTTACTCAAGCAGGGTTTATTTCTTTTGTTATCAACAATAATATTCCTCCCTGATGTCAATAAAGAGGGAGCACATAATGTTGATAATGATTATTCTAGGTATTTGTTTACATTAATTTTTGAATTTAAATTTTATTTTTCTCTTTTTCCATAACATCTTTTATTTATTTATTTCTATACACAATGGTAGTAATTATGCGTAATTTCAAATAATTAGGTAAGTACCCGGTTAAAGATATGAACGTAAATATTGAGCCTCTCATCTAATTTTATCTAATAAAAGTTATGGGAGGGTATCACCATGTATGACATCTATAAACCAATTGGAAAGAAGAGATTTCAATGTTGTGGAATACTTTTATGGACTATTCATGATGCCCCGTGATTAACACATTTTGTGGTATGTAAAGATTCCATATTGTATGCTTGGATAGTATATAATTAATTGAATATACTGTATAAGTTGTTTAAATAATCATTTTCATATTAATAATTCACATTAATCCATTTTTTACGTGTCTTCAAAACAAAGGGTAAATTTGTACTTGTGGTCCTAAGATGAAATATCATCAATCAAAAAGTTTAGGAAAGGAGGTATGTTTGATGAGTGTAGTCACTTTCTCTCTAAGAATCATAAGTATTGTACTCATCAAAAACATATTTTCACTGGGAAACAAGAGACTGACTAAAACCACAAAGAATGACACCCTCTCCTATGGAAGTTGGAATATGACATAATTAATCCTCGAGGTACACATTTTGTTTATGTATCGTAAATGAATCATGTTTTGAAATTTTATTTTAATTATTTATTTTATTTTACCGCATTTGATAAATAATGTTCTCATTTTTTTATGCTTCATCAATGTCACCATCGTGAAGGTAGTAATAATGGGGATTCCACGAGGAATGAAATGTTATCCCACTCAATTCATGAGGTTTCACCACGAGGCCCTAAAAATAGTTCATTCATTTATTTGATACAATGCATTAATCGGGAGAATGCGATGCAAATATGGAGAATCATAGATGGCGTGGAGGATAAAGAAAATTGTCAAACTTTTTAATGACATTCTGTGAATCCAATCATGCAATGGAAAGTGTGATCTGATCAAACAACGCGATGGAGATCAAAACAACCTCCATTGTTATTTACAGAGAAGCAAAGCAATGGTGCAAAATAGGTCATTCAAAAATTAAATTTCCCACGTGTTTTTTCAAATATAAAGAACATATTAACTTAAGAAAGGTGAATTTGGTGGGGTAAAACATTGATTGGCATACCTTCATTAAGGTAATTAATTTTAGTATTCATATTTCTATATATATTGGTCATATATTTTTTGATATTTTATTTTTTGTCTAGTTTTGAACAAGTAACGACTCATTTTTATTGTTACAATATGATGTTCTGCACTCCTCTCATCTCTCCCAAACCACTTTGACAACAACACGCCACAACAAGTTATATATGATGTTGGAAAATACATGAGGTGCATACAATATATATGCAAAAACAAAAATCAATTTTTTTTTTTTTTTTTTTTTTTTTTTTTTTTTTTTTTTTTTTTTTTTTTTTTTTTTTTTTGTTGAAACATGTTATTTTCTTTAAGGCCATGATCTGCAGATGGTTGTCATTGAAAAGAAATCCATGAAGATATAAAGTATTGAAGAGAGAAATTTACCTAATGTGTGAAATGCGTAAGTATCCACCTCCAACATTTTCAATGCACAAGAACACTACCCTCATACAATCAAGTTGAGTAGAATGAAATGTGTGGACCTTGCACACACACAAGGTCAATGTGGATGGTGGAGAGAGGCACTTGAAATCATTGAAGGTTTTGGTTAGACAAAAGAGCATGTCCCTCGCCGATGGTTCTATGGTGGAGGATATGGTGGTAAGGGGAATCCATGATGATATTAGTCATCTTCCTAAATTAGCCGCTAGTTATGCATGTGCAAGTTGGATTTCATTTGGGATGTAGCATCAAAAAATTGAAGGGGAGAAATTGTTGGGGAAAGGTAAAATGAAGAAAGTGAGAGGTAATTAAATGTGGATATTTTTAATAAATATAATTTTTCTCATTTTTGTGTATATGATCATACTCATTTAATATTTATTCTTTCATCATTTATTAATATTTACCTACATGGTTATAACTAACATTTAATATTGGTGAATTGTGATTTTGATCGTCAGTTTGCTCAAGATTGGGATGCACTACATTTATACATTGCAAACAATCTTGACTCGATGTAGTGGATTGATAGATGTAAAGAATGTCATGGAGGTAGGTTATCATGGAAAGAACAATCTGAATTGGTTAGAGAATATCAATGGATATTTCCTTCGGCTGTTACCCAGAGGGAAATTGATTTATCATATCGTTTGAAAGATGGAAAGGAAAGAAAAATTCACCCATTTTATTCGGGCTTATTTTATGTTATATTAATGTGGATTGTAGTGCTTTATTTCATATTATACCTCTGTGTTATATAAATTTGTTTATTATTAATCGACAATGCATTTTTTACACAAACCGGCATATTATAGCTTGAAACACCACGTGGCTATGTGGTGTAATGGTCGTGAATTTTGCATCAAACAATTGGATGAAACCAAAAATTACATAGTGGGATAACCGCAGTATTCCGGGTCACTAATGTTTCATCTAGGGAGTGACATGCATCCAACAATATTCAAAAATAGATACTATGGGTTTTGAATGATATAATTGAGTGTGACTTTTAATTCCTTCAAACTAGTTTTTCTTCGATGTCAAATGGTATAGGTTACAAATGCATAAACATGATGAGGAAAGAAACATTATTCAACATGCCAACAAATTTTCATGATTAAAAACGCTTTGAAAAGCAAATGACCGCTATACTTTTTCCAAGTCAATATGAACAAGTCTTTTACTCAAAGGTTCTAGGTAAGAGGATTGCTCATTTGTTGTTAGATATTATCCAAGAGGGAAGGCCAAGAAAGTATATTGTAGATGAAGAAGATGATATTGAAGAAGAAGAAGATGATGTAGAGCTAGAGGAAGAAGAATATGGGTTGACATATGAAGAAGACAAAGAATATGAACCAAGCGTAGGAGACAATAAAATGGGCCTGATGATGATGATATTGACGAAGATATGCTTGAAAATGACATTGATGATGATGATGGATATTGTAATGTCCCCATATATTGATGAAGAGGTTTAAATATTCTAGTGGTCTAGCCATACCCACTAGACCATAGTCTCATGCAGCATGGGGAAAATTCCGCTAACTCAATGTTATATTTTGAAGTTGACTTGGAAAAGGGACAAGAGTTAAAAAGGTAACTAAATGAAGAATTAGAACGTTGAAGGTTATGTTAGGAGTTGAACCTAGGGGTTAAACCAAATCAACACGGAAATAGAATCGAAGTATAAAGGAAAGGCTAGGGGTAACCTTTCACTATCTTGGATATTATTGCATTTGGTTATTGGTCTCTGAGCACACAGCTTTGAGGGTTTTGAGATTACAAAACCCTAGAGAACACCTCAATGGTGAAATATTCCACTCCACCTTGTTCCAAGATTGGTATCGAGATGAAACACTCCACCCACACCATTCTATCATCTTCACTGGTTCTATCATCGATCCAGGAGGGAAACAGGCTGTACCCTTTGGGGGTTTTCCAGCAAGGGCGCATCAAATATTTCATGAAGAGAAGTTTGATCCAAAGTTACTGGTGACAGTGGTTCTGACATTCTAGCATCCAGTATTGATTGCAAGGCCTTGTTCATCAGTTTTGGAGTATTTTTGGAGACTTGCTTTGGCTAGATATTTATCTGCAGCCTTGGGACATCCTTGAGAGAAGGAGGGCTTAATTGATCTACACTCATTTTGAGGGGTTCTTCACCTCATATCTGGATCCCAAGATCCTCCTAGTGTCTGTGGCATCTCTATCTACCTTTCCTCGAGATTTCACATTTGGAGACTCTATTTCATCATGGCCTAATTATTGATCTTGACAGCCTTGAGGAGGGCTCAACCTGGATTAGGGTTTCAACAGCTTGGAGGGGTGAATCTTGGCATCTAGACTTGATACTTCAGTGGACATAATTCTAATTAGTCTCTCATCTACATTTTTGGGAAGTTTGGTATTGCTTGGAGATCCTCTGCCTGGCTGAAATATTGGTCTCTAAGACCCACAAGTAGGATCGTACTAGGAGGGTTTGGATAACCCTAGTTATCTTTGTATTTTTCCTTCATTGTATTCCACATTTAGAAGGATTGCATCCTTTATTCAAAGCACTTTGTAGCATCTTATATATTTATCTATTGGAGCCATTTGATGTTATTCCAGATCTGCATCCACTTTGTATCATGTTCTTTCTCTTCATAATAATAAAGGTTAGATCTATGCTATTTGGTTCTATATCTTGTGTACTTGTTAGATTTGCAATTGTAGTGAGTATATCTTCATATCCGCATTCAATAATTGAATATAACCCTAAGGCCGAAACTTGTGAGGCCAGCTTGCAAACACAAACAATCAAATAGTTAATTCAAGTTGGACAAGCTAGTGTTCCAAGCGAAAAACATTGGCTTGAGAACATTACAGTTGGTATTAGAGCTATGATCCTCCCATCCTATGAGGATTAGTGCATACAAAAATTCAATGGAATTTACATGGTCCAAAGGAAGAAACAAACAAGTGAAACGTAAGCCGATATGGAGGGTTAGATGATAGTGAGCCACATGGCTTGGCAATCTTAGCACATGAGTTTCGTAAATCCATAAACCAGACATAAATTAAATTGGTCACCCACTTAAAGGAGAACCAGGAGGAAAATTGTAGGGGGTAGATCGAGATAACTCCAGACTTTGAGGAAGGTAGATGAAAACCATACAAGAATAGCAGAGTTGTTGAGGGGAATGAATCACAAGGGGAAAGGTCCAAATCCTATGCCAATAAGGAAACAAGTGGATCTCATGGAGGAAATAGGTATCAGCATGAACACATCCCCTATCATTATCTGAGAAGCCATGGAGGGGGAGTGCCATTGGGACATTCATGTAGCAGGGCTACTCCTAGACCATACTTGCCCATGTTCATAGATGAACCCACACAACTTGAACCCATGGATGATTTTGCTTAGCAGTTTGAGAAATGTCCCAGGAAGTACAACACATTGAATATGACAATTCAAAGGTAGATCACCCTAGATCAGTACTGGGGAATCAAATCCAGAAACAATCCCATGATGTACCATAGGGGGAACAATGAGTTTGAGCGCAGGTTTGGGAATATGGAGATTTCTTACTTTGATGGTTCGGCCAAAGTGACAGCACAAACATGGGTACAAAAGCTGGATACCTACCTACATCTTAACCCAATGAGAGATGGAGGGCCACTGCTCCTCCATGTACTTGGATGGAAAATTTCATGATTGGTGGTATCATGGAATAACCACACTAGGCCACAATAAGATAATGACCTATACCGAGTTCACTCAGAGGCTCATTGATATGTTTGATCAGGGAGATCCGGAGCTTCATTTCCGTGAGCTCGCGCAACTTAGGCAGACAGGATCAACAAAGGTGTATATTGAGTAGTTCTAGAGGCTAGCATTCATGGTGCAGGAAGTCTCACAATCGAGGCTTATGATGATCTTCACCGAGGGGTTGATGGAACCCTTTGAGGGTTGGGTTAAGGATTTTAACTCTACCAACCTATAGGATGTTATTTGGAGGATGAGAGATCTAGGGCCAGATGCAAAACCAACATTTGTGCCTAGACCATCTCTGAATATAGGAGGAACATACCAAATACCTCTGAACCTGTGAGGAAGAGACCCAAGGTGGTTTGATAGGGGAAGAGGTAGTATGGATGAGAACACTAGAAGGGAGTTGAGAAGGAAACAATTATTCTACACATGCAAAGATCTATGGAACCCATCCCACAAATGCATGTGTCGTGGCCAAGTACACTACATAGAAGTAACCTCAGACAATGAGGAAGAGAAGGATTTCACACAGTAGCCATGGAGGAAACACCAACTAAACCCGCAGAAAGGAGGAGGCTGTGTAGAGGACAATATGAGAGAGAGGAGAGAGACACTTTGGCATCCATCGCTAAGGTTCCTGGCACAACACCTTCCGGATGGGCCCTATGTGGGCGTATATGTCAAGCAGATAATTGATGGGAGCTCAACCTTCACATTGACTCAACATTGTTATAGAGGAGGAATATACCCATAGTTGAGTTTAAAGGATTCAAGGTGGAGGTACCAGGAGGAAGCACCATGCCATGTACTGCATTATTCCAGTGGACAAAGCCACACTAGGTAGGCATGACTTAGCAAGGGACTTCTATGTGATGGACCTACCAGACACAAACATAATCCTTGGATTTTAGTGGCTTAGTACGTTGGGATCTATCACTACCAAATACAAGACTATGGAGATGTATTTTACAGAGGAGTGTGGATGAAAGGTAGTTCTCCGGGGCATGACATGTAACTCAGCCAAGGTAGTCATGATAGAGAGGATGGAGGCCATTTTCAAGAGAGAAGAGACGGGCATGTTGGTCGAGTGCAAGATTTTAAGTAACGTGGAAAAGGAAGATTCACTCATGCACTAGATATTCAGGGATCCTTGATAAGCACCATGAAGTGTTTGGGCTGATTTCTCCAGGTGTGCCACCAGATAGTGGATTTGAGCATATCATTGAGTTGGAGGAAGGAGTAAAACTAGTCATCACCATGCCTTATAGACACCCAAAGAAGTAAAAAGGATGAAATAGAAAAGGAAATCAAAGAGATCTTGGACATGGGGCACATCAGAACCAAGTTCCATCCCTTTCCTTCGCTGGTGTTATCACAGAAAGATGGAACCATGTGCATGTGCATTTTGAATTTCCGGCACGAAACAAGAAGACAATCAAAATCATGTATCACATTCCAAGGATTGACGAGCTATTAGACGAGCTCCATGGGGATGTCTGCTTCACCAAGATTGACCTGCACTCTGGTTACCATCAAATCGTAAAATGAGAGAGCATCCAACCACTTTCAAAGGTCATTACGTTCACTATGAGTTCTTAGTGATGCCTTTCATTTGTCCAATGCAACATCGCTCCACCATGTATGAACAATGTATTCAACAAACAGTTGAGAAGCATATTCTTGTATTATTTGATGAATTGATAATCTATAGCAATACGTGGGAGGAACACCTTCATCATGTGGAATAGATTTTGACTATCATGGAGGATCAATCATTAGGCTGCCAAGGAGTCCAAATGTGAATTTGGAATGAAAAAGGTCCTCTACTTGGGGCACATTATTGGAGTTAAAGGGGTACGTGTACATTAGGGAGAAGATTCTGGGCCATAGTTGAGGGGCTCCAAGGCTCTAAAAACCCTTAAGCAAAATTGAGGGGGTTTCTTGGTATTTGTAGCTATTACAAGAGATTCATCAAAGGGTTCTCCCAAATTTGTGCACCCTTGACCGACATCTAATCCAAGAAAGGGCCCTTCATATGGAGTGAAGAGGCCCAAGCCACATTCGACAGAATGAAGAAGGTAATGAGCACGTGCCCCAGCTAGCATTACCATATTTCAACCAACCTTTCACCTTGTAGTGTGATGCCTCAGGAGAAGGCATTAATAAATGCATCTGCGCATAATAGGAACCCTCTTGCCTATGAAAGCTAGAAACTCGGGGGCCCTGAACTGCTTTACAGTATTTATGACAAAGATATGTTGGCCATCATGCACGCTTTGGAGAAATAACACTTGGTTGGTGCTATTTGCAGGAATCATATCACAATGTACTCTTGGCAATTTCTTCTTTAAGCGTAAGGACTGAATCGAAATAAAGAGAAGTGGGTTAGCAAGATACAGCCTTATGACTTTGTGGAGGCTTTGTCAAAGGAAAAACAATGTGGTGGCGTATGCATTATCCAGGAGACCATCTATCTATTCCATGATAGATGTATCAATTGACTGCAAGGACCACCTTATGCTGGAATATTCAAAAAATCAGTTCGCTTGTCGAGATGGATGGGAAACTACTGTGATTATAACTTCACATTACTCCATGACATCATCTATTACATAATAATATTCTTGGTTCCCTAATAAACCTTCTTCAAAGACAAGATACCACAAAGCTTTCCATGACTCAACGGCAAGGGTGGCACCAAGGAATTGCAAAACATATGTGCAAGTAAGGAGAGGTTCTCATAGAAGGGCCTCCCAAAGAGGATGTGATGAATCGTGTCAAGGAGTGTACTATTTTTCAGTAGAATAAGGATGAGCACACTCATCCAGAAGGACTCCAAGGTAACCTTTACCCATACCAGAGCATAAATGGGAGAGTATCTCCATGGACTTCATCACCGAAGTTGCTAAGGGCCAGGGTAAGGATTGTATCTTTGTAGTGGTGGACAGTTGACTAAATTTTCACACTTATTCTCCATTGCTACAAACTTCAATGCAACACAAAATACGAATTATTCTTTAGAGAGATCTTCGGACTACATGATCTACCCAAAAACATTATTGTTAGACATGATAGTTGATCTATGAGCAACTTTTTGGCAGGAATTATTCAAGTTGGTTGGTACGAACTTGACCCCTAGAACTAGCTAACAATCCCTGCACTGGTGGCGGACCTAAATAGTCAACAAATGGGTAGAAGGTTATCTCAGGAATTATGTAGCTGGGTGCTGCATGGCATGGGTTAGGTGGCTACACTTGGGAAAATATTGTTACAACACCACCCATCACATGTCCATAGGCATGACCCCCATTCAGGGCATTGTACAACCATGATCCACTCTCTTTTGTGGAAATTTATTTTGGTGACACAGAGCCCCAATGGTATAGGATTGGGTATAGTAGAGTTAGGACATCCTCAGAGAATTGAATGATCACTTACAGAGGGCACATAATTAGTAGAATATCCAAGCGCATGCATGTTAGAGTTGAGAGTAATTTTGAGGTTGGTGACTTAGTCTACCCAAGGCTCCAACCGGTGACAAGAATCCATCAAAAGAAGTGGAGAAAAAAATATCCAACCCCATTTATTTGGGCCCAGGATCAACATAAAGGTAGGGCTCATGGCTTATGAGTTGGAGCTCCCACATGGTAGCCGGATACACAATGTTTTCCACATGTCATGCCTAAAGAGGTCCATCAACCAACACATCACCCCACTTGAGGTGTTTCCACCTCTAGATTAAGAGGGACACTGGTACTAGTACCAAATGAAATATTGGAGGTGTGGGAGAAGAAACTCTGCAGGAGAAGCATCCGAGAATACTTAATCAAATGGAAGGACCTACCTATTGAATATGCCACATGGGATAATGAGCAAGTGATATGGGAAACAACTTCGGAATTTCTTGAGGGAAAGCAATAATTGGAGACTGTAATGTCCCCCACCCTTGATGAAGAGGTTTGGAAAGACTTAGTGTCTAGTCATCCCCACTAGACCATAGCCTCATGTCGGGAAAAGTCAACTAACTCAATGTTATATTTGAAGTTGACTTGAAAAGGGAAAATTAACTCAATGAAGAATTAATCTGTATAAGTTGAGTTAGGAGTTGAAATTAGGGGTTAAACTAACTCAACGGAGAAATAGACTGGAAGTATAAACGAAAGGCTAGGGAACACCTTTCACTCATATTGGATCACATTGCATTTGGTTATTGGGCTCTTGAGCACACAGCTAGTGGGTTTTGAGATTACAAACCCTAGAGAACAACTCAATGAAAGATTCTCCCCTTGTTCCAAGCTTGGCCTCGGGGATGAAACACACCATTCTATCATCTTCACAAGTTCTATCATCTTCACAAGTTCTATCATCGATCTACCTTTCTGGAGAGTTTCAATAATTTGAGACTTATTTCATCAAGGGCCAAATTATTGAGCTTCGATTAATCTCGAGGGCGAACCTTGATTAGGGGGTTTCAAAGAGGTTTGAGGGTGAATCTTAAGCATACATGGACTTCGATACTCTCGTAGAGGGATTCTAACGTCCCTGATCTATATTTTTGAAGTTTGGTATTGTTTTGAGATCCTCTTCATTGGGTTGAAATATTGCCTCTCTTACATCTACATCGACACATACACGCCTAGAGGGTCGGGACATAACCCCGGTTCTTCTTTGTATTGTTCTTCACTCAGATTCATAGCCTTAGTAAGGCTTCCACTTTATCCAGCATTTTGTAGTATCTTTTATCTATTTTATCTATTGGAGCCATCCTAGATGTTATTCCAGATCCATTTTGTAATGTTCTGTTTCTAATAATAATAAAGGTCGATCTATGATATTTGGTTCTCCTATATCTTGTGTACTTGTTAGATTTGCAATTGTAGTGAGTATATCTTCATATCTACAAGACTTAATAATTGAATATAACCCTAAGGCCGAAACTTCTTAGGCCAACCTGCAAACATAAACAATCAAACAGTTAATTCAATGGTCAGTTAGTGTTCCAAACGAACCAATTGCCTTGGGAACATTACAAATATCATCAATCCTTTCAACATTGTTTCTGAACCGGATGGTGATACAAACGTCAAGTTGGATGATAAAGAAGAATATACGGAAGAAGGATGATACAAATGTTGCGTTGGTCGATGAGGTACGTAACTGATATTTTAATTTGTATGAATTATTATCTTTAAATAATTTTTTATGTGGGTTAATTACATGTTTTAAAGTTTTATTTCATTTTTGTTTTGGTAGTTTCTATGCATGATTACTATGTTTCTTTTGTTTATTTTATATTTTATAGATTGGGTATTGGGGAATTGAGAGTGATGTGAGGGGGGGGAGGGGCCATATGAGCTTTCACCTTCACATGGTTATCCTTTTTTAGTAGAGAATAAATTATTCTTGAAACCAAGAGAAATTCATTCATTCATCTTTATACTCAAAGATCACTCACAGACCCACTCTATATACCATCTCATCTCATCCTTATTTAGTTTTAATTTTCTCGGTCGAATTTAAAAAAAAATAATTATTAAAAGACATTGTACTAGGGATAGAGTACACGATGGGGAACAATGACCTATAAATGGGGCCAACATTGAAATTTTTTCAAAAATTTTTTGTATGCACCGAAATTTGACAGGAACATACTGAATAAATTTCAACATTTTCCCCATTCACTGCTCACTATGTGGGGCCGGTGCCTGAAAATTGTGGTGGGTAAATTGGAAGTTCCATGAAATTTCAAGAGAGTTCCAACAAAGATTATACATATGGAAACGACGAATGATGACAATGAGACATCCATTATGAACGTTGATGCAAACATGGATGATCTTAAAGATTATGTGGGTACATCAGACATCCTTGAGTCTTGAAACCCTCCCATATCGTCAAGGCATGTTTCTAGTCTAATCATGTCAAATTTCTACACATACTTGTACAGTTTGAAGAAATTTCAACGTTGGCCCCATTCATTTCTCACTATGCGAGGTCAATGCAAGATGACATTGGTGATGGGTGTATTGGAAGTGCCATGACATTTCAAGAGAGTTCCAACAAAGATTATATAGATGGAAATAAAGAATGATGACAATGAGACATCCATTATATTGAACATTTATGAAAACATGGACGATCTCAAATATTATGCAGGGACATCAAACATCCTTAAGTCTTGAAACCCTCCCATACCATCAAGGAAACTATCTAGTCTAACCATGTCAAATTTCAACGCACACGGGAATATATTGAAAAAATTTCAACATTGGCCTCATTCACTGCTCACTTTGCGATTTTGGTGGAAGAAATTTGTGATGGGTGTATTGGAAATTCCATTTCAAATTTCAAGATAGTTCTGACAACGATTCTATAGAAGGGAATGATGAAAGATGACAATGAGAAGTGCAACATGATAAACATTGATGCAAATGTGGATGATCTCAAAGATTGTGTGGGGGCATCATACATCCTTGAGTCTTGAAACCCTCCCATACTATCAAGGCATGTGTATAGTCGAACCATGTCAAATTTTGATGCATATAGGAACATATTGAAGAAATTGCAACGTTGGCCCCATTCACTATTCACTATGCGGGGTCGATGCATGAAATTTGTAGTGGGTGAATTGGAAGTTCTATGACATTTCAAGAGAGTTCCAACAAAGATTCTACAGATGAAAAAAACAAATGATGACAATGAGACTCCCATTATGAACGTTGTTGCAAACATGGACACTTTCAAAGATTATGTGGGGACATCAAACATCCTAGAGTCTTGAAACCCTCCCATACCATCAAGGCATGTGTCTAGTCTAACCATGTCGAATTTCGATGCATACATGCACATGATCATGATCATGAAGGAAGATGCCCACTTATGGATGTTTCTTGCACTTATGTTTATGTTTTTTATTGAGGAAACCCGCCTTTCTTGGAGCCTTATTGCACTTGCTTTTGTTATGATTCCTCATGTGGGCACCCAACCTTGCCCAGGCCATCTTGAAAAAGTTAAGTCAAAGCCAAAATTTCTCCTTATCCGGTATCCGACTCATCTTATTTCCTAGTGCTCCCTTGTGTGGCCATTTTCATGCCTTTCATGTTGGTGGGCACACCTCTTTCCAAATCACCTTGCGTTGTGTTTGGGCACTCTACCTCCTTTTTGTTACGATTCCTCTTGTGGGTGACCCTCTTTCCAGCTTGCCTTGCCTTTCCTTTGGGCACCCTTTTTCATTACGATTCCTCATGTGGGAACCCCTCTTGCAAACTCACCTTGTGTTGCATTTGGGTGCCCAGTCTTGTCCAGGTCATCTTGAAAAAGTTAAGTCGAAGCCAAAATTTCTCCTTATCCGACATCTAGCTTGTCTTCTTGCCTAGTGCTCCCTTGTGTGGCCCTTTTCGTTCCTTTCATATGGGTGGGCGAACCTCTTGCCAAATATCCTTGTGTTGCATTCGGGCGCTCTACCTCGTCTTTGTTACGTTTCCTCTTGTGGGCGCCCCTATTTCCAACTCAACTTGTGTTGTGTTTGGGAACCCTGCCTTGTTTTCATTATGATTCCTCATTTGGGCGTCCCTCTTACAAACTCACCTTGCGGTGTGTCTAGGCACCCAACCTTACCCAGGCCGTCTTGAAAATGTTAATTCAAAGCCAAAATTTCTCCTTATCCGACATTTGGCTCATCTTATTTTCTAGCACTCCCTTGTGTGGTCATTTTCGTGCCTTTCATGTGGGTGGGCACACCTCTTTCCAACTCGCCTTGCATTGTGTTTGGGCACTCTGCCACATTTTTGTTATAACTCCTCTTGTGGGGGATGCCCCTCTTTCCAACTCGCCTTGCCTTGCCTTTGGGAACCCTACCTTGTTTTCGTTACGATTCCTCATGTGGTCACCCCTCTTTCCAACTCACCTTGCATTGTATTTGGCTGCCCTACCTCGTTTTCGTTACGATTCCTCATG
>SNQJ01S0128654.1:10831-26097 GCA_010110895.2 Picea sitchensis | reverse complement strand
TGTTAAATTATTTTGAGGTGTATTCTCCTCCATTGTCTGATCTCAATACTTTGATTTTTCTTCCAGCCAGGTTTTCAACCTGAGCTTTTAATTATTGAAACTTGTAAAGGACTTTATCCTTTTTCTTCATAAAGTAAATCCAAGTTTTCATGGAGTGATCATATATGAAGAGTACATAGTACAAGTACACATTTAAGGATGCAACAATCATTGTTCCACATACATCTGAATGTATCAAGTCCAAGATTTCCTTGGATCTATTGTCACTCCTAGGAAATGATCCTTTAAGATTTTTTCCAAAGGAACAACCTTTGCGAAAACCTTTATGATAGATCTAGATCTATTGTAGACCTGTTACCATTTTCCCTAGATCTGGGAGAGATCTATAATGAATGCGAGGAAGTCTTCTATGACATAACTCACTCAAGTTGATAGTGTCATGTAATAAGGCTTGAACTGGTTTGATGGTCAACTTGTACAAGCTGTTTTCTCTGACACCAATTAATTTGGAAGAGATAATATGAGAGTCTTTGTTCCATGCAAGAACTCTTCCTTCTAAGAAAGTAATTTTGTAACCTTTGTCTTCAAGGGATGAAATAGAGACAAGTTTTCTCTTCATTCTGGGTACATATAGAACTTCTTCTAGTTTAATATGCACATCTGAATCTAGTTGGAAAGTAGAATTTCCAACTCCTCTCACATTATATCTAACATCATCTCCAAGGACAACATGTAGAGGTGTCTATTTCTCAATGAAGTGTGTTAGATGATTTCTAATACCGATCATGTGCTTGGAGGCACCACTGTCAATTATCCAAGTATTGTCACTGATAGGCACCATACCTAAGAGTGTTGATATGTTTATGTCTTCATTTCTTTGGATTTTTTTACTGAGCTAGATTCCCATCATGAATTTTTTCATATTCACAAACCCTTGTCAACTAGGATAGAAAACCTAATGGTTAGGCTAGGCTAGCACTTTTAGGTTTTGTTGGGCTTATGACTACCAACAATAAGAATTTAATAAATATGATATCCCTGGTATGTTTTGGAGCTTCTTCAAGAAATTTTCAGAAATATGATTCAGAAATTTCTGCAGAATTTTGGTGAAATCCTTGAAATCCTTAGGGTCAAAATTTTGAAATGCATAGAATTTAGATCTGAGACTTGTTGGAGGTACATTGAAGGAGGCCATACCCTTTTATGTATTTTTCATCCCAAGAGTCTAAGTTTTGAGTGGTTAAAACTCTCAGAAAAGGATGTCGTATGGATTTTATGGAAACCCTAGGAGGGTCGTACGGTTTCTGCAAATGACTGAGAGAAGGAGTTGGAAAATGCTTGTGCAATGGGATATTCAAGACCTATTCTTTGATACCATGTTGATATTTCAATTATCTAGGTTAATCATGTAGTTCATTTATTTTATCATGTCTTAACCATAAACAAGAATGTTGCAGCAACCAAGATCACAAGAAGAAACACCTTGGAGAAGAACAAAAGAAATATCCTGGGAAACCCTTCTCAACAAGGGAAGAAAACCCAACCAAATATTTTCTATATTCTTCAAGAGAAAAACATTTCATCACCAAGAATGAACTAGCACACAAGAGGGTGCTTAATCCCTAGAATACTAGCGCCCAAGAGAGGTGCACACCTTTTCCCAAGTAGTTGTATTTGCTATAATTTCCAAACAAACATGGAAGATATGATGCCATAATGGGGAATCATCCCTTACTTATATTAGACTTGTCCAATCAAAAAGGACGTATATTGGATCAACATGGTCGACCTCTCTAAGTCACTTTATATTTATTATTATTAATAATATTAACAATATTAATTATCTTTTGCATTTATTATTAGAAACGTTAAGGTAGGGCCAACCTGTACCCTTTAGATAACAATTAGGGTTACATGTAGGTCTGACTCTTGAACAGTGTATAGAAAAGGATATAATACACCCACTAGTGATCATCCACTAGGGGAACATCCATAGGGATGTCATAGCTCTGATTCACTACATTACACAGAAGAAACAATTATTCACACGTTCACATGTGCTCGTCCACAAGCATGTCTGCTCTACAGATATTCTTTTCCACTGCCACACAAAGGAGACTTATCTGGAGTCTTCTGTTCAAAAACGCTTCTCAGAGGAGGCTAAAACATCATCTTCATTTATGTTCTCATGATGATGCACCCAACACTTTGGGATTTCAAACGTTCACCTTGTGCTCAGCCACATGCACGTACTAAATCAATAGATCGCCTTTTTCCATTGGATAATCATCTGGAGTTCTTCTTAACTCTCTAAATGGAGGAGGTCATCTCTACATTCCTATATCTGTCTCAAGTAGGAACTGTGTACCCTTCTTAGGGGATTTCTCTCAGGTTTTTAAGATGAGAGAAAGGCTTCACATAACTACAATGATCCACACCTCACAGGTTTGTAAGCTGGATAATCTCTCACATAGTTGCATTCATCAACAATTTGTTTAATTGGAATGGAATGTAGATTAAGAGTAATAAAGGGCCAATATTTTGTTGTTTGAGTAAACGTTTTGAGGAATCTAATTCTCGCTTATCATTAGAATGTTCCTTTACTTGCAAGGTTTAGCTAGATATTGAGGAACAGTTGGGACTGACTCATTTATGGGACGAAATATCATTGACTAACAATTGTAAATGTTGATGAACCTGAACATATAAGATCTATCTAGTCAATGACATACACATTTTACAGAGAAAATATGAGAAAAGAGAGATACATGAGAGAAATAATGGAAGAATTCTATTTAAAAAATGAATGAATAGTAATTTACACATGAAATACTCTGTATAAATTAGCTAGTGTGCACTGGGGGAGAACCAATGTACCATAGTGATTTTCTAGAGTGATATGGACACACACTGATAGTTATGAGAGTAAACTTCCACCTAGCTTGAGTTAACTAGTCTTTGAGTCCTCAATTAACTGACTGAAACAAAGTGAAGTGAGGAGGAGATCATGGAATCATGAGTAATACGCTAGTCTAGTGGTAATCCAAAGAACAATGTGCATTATTTGTTGATGATACCAATGTTGCATGGTGATGATCCCAATGTGGTATCTAAACTCCACTCAACTAATCAAATTGACGTGTGAACTAAAGAAAATTTTCTCCTAGTGGAATATTTTTCTTATACTATAGGAGACTGAATAATGACTATTAAACATAGGGAAAACCTTAGGAAAAAAAATTCATACGTGTGTGTGTAGTATCTCCAACACCCCCCTTGAACATCACTATGGTGAAAATAAAGAATGGATCCTGGCAATGAGGCCATGTTACGTACCCAAATACAAATGATACACTAAAATAAACGAGGAAAGAGGGAAAAACTCATTGGAAAACCCCCTATCAAAGTACAATGCATAAAAAATGGAACTGACAGTTGCTAGGAAATTGTGTCCTTAAATCCAATACGACTACGTAGAGAAAGGAAATTTTTCTTAGTGAAGGTCTTGGTGAAGATGTATGCAGTCTGTTTTGTTGAAGGACAAAAATGTAGGTCGATGATCCCCTCATGTACAAAGTCTCAAATGTAGTGCATGTGGATCTCGATGTTCTTCGTTTGTTGCCTCTGAATTGGATCTCTACAAAACTTTAGAGTGCTCTGGTTGTCACATCATATGATGATTGATCCCTGAAACTAAATGCCAAAATTATTGAGAAAATGTTGTAGCCACATAACATGAATGGTTATGTTAACAACCCCTATGTACTCTACCTCGCTTGAATATAGAGAAATATCATCTTGCTTCTTTCTTGACCAACAAATAGGCCTGGAACCAAGATTGAGTGGGTAACCATATGTGGACTTGCGATCGATGCTATCGCCAGCCCAATCAGAATCCATGAACCTAATGAGATCCAATGTAGATTTTGTTGCATAGTGAATCCCAAAGGTGATGGTGCACTGTACGTATCAAAGGATACGATTTGCAACCTTCCAATGTAGCTCATGTGACTATTTCATAAACCTGGAGACTACTACAAATACACAAGAGAGGTATGGTTTGGAGTGTGTGAGATACAACAAGCTCCCCACTAGTTGTCTGTACAGTGTCCTGTCCACCAGTGAAGTGTCCCCACAATCCTCAAGTTTGACTCTTGATAGGAAGGGAGTCAGGGAAGACTTGCAGTCTATGATGTGAAATATCTCGAGGATATCTCGTGCATACTTGGCCTGATATAGTTTGATGCCTGATGCATCCTAACTAATATCGAGTCTACTGAAGAAGTCTAGCGTACCCATGTCCGTCATCAAGAACCTGTCATGCAGAATCCTCTTGAATGTAACAATCGTTTAAGTTGAGAAACCAATGATCAACAAATCATCAACACACATAACTATGAGTAGAAGTGAATCAATTGTCCTGAGCATGTAAATATTCGGGTTTGACTTACAACGTATAAAGTTTCATGACAACAGGTAGGAGTCCATCTTGGAATACCGTGCCCTCGGGGCCTGCTTGAGGCCATAAAGAGATTTTTTCAGTCGATAGAACAAAGATGACTCCTGCACAAATCCTTTGGGATCCTCCATATAGATATCCTTAGAGAGATATCTGTGAAGAAATGCATTCTTCATTTCCATCTCATGGAATTACCATCCTTTGGTTGCTTCCATGGTAAGTTCCAAATGTATAGAATCCATCTTCTCTACTAGAGAGAATGTCTCATGATATTCAATATCGTGCACCTACTCAAAGACTTTGGGAACTAGCCTCGCTTGGTATCTACTAACATGTCCATATGTTGTGCTCTTGGTCCCATAGACCCATATTCACCTCAAAACTTTCCTTCCTATAGGAAGGGGAACCAGATCCCAAGTGTAGTTCTCAAGGAGGGATTTATACTCATCCTGCATGGTGGATTCGTAAAAGGGATTCACAACACCCTCACCATAAGATTGGGGATCTGAAGATTGAACCAATAAAATGTTCCAAGGTGGCATCAGTTTAGTGGCAGTGATTGCAAGAGGAGTCTCCTCAAAATAATATCATGTCCTCCTGGTATCAGTTGGATCCCTAAGAATATATCCTTCATCCCAAAGAGAATTATTGGCCCACTTGGGCCTAGGCTCTATCTCTGCAACTGCATCTGCATGCACTGAATTTGCATATGAATGTACTGAATCGGTATCTAAATCATTTGAATCCTCTAAATCATAAATCTCATCTAAATAATATTCAACATGTGTATGCTCATCATCTCTGATAGGTGAAAGAACAAAAGTGTTTTCGTGTGGCCGTTGAGGTACATGCGATATACATTCCTCTAATTGGACACTCCTCTCAATGATGAGTCAGTCCAAGGAAAGATCAATGAGTCTGTATCCCTTCACACCATGGGGGTATCCAACAAATATACAATTTGTTCTATGTGGATCAAGTTCCTTCCTCTTCTCAAAGGGAATCATGGCCCATGCACAAGAGATGAATATATGGAAGTGGGTCACTTCTGGTTTGAGGCCACTCCAAGTCTCGTAGGGGGTCTTATCCTTGACAGATATATGTGGATATCTATTTTCTATGTAGGTTGCACAATCAATTTCTTCAACCTATGATATATGTGGATGTGTCTTTGCATGTATCATGCAAGATGCCATCTCTTTCAAAGATCTATTTTTCCACTCAACAACTATGTTTTGTTGCAGAGTATAAGGAACTGTGTGTTGCAACTGAATCCTAGCCTCATGAAAGAAATTATGTATCTCATGGTTGACACACTCTCCCTGGTTATCTTTTCAAAGGACTTTGATCTTCTTTCATGACTATCTCTCAACAAGGGATTTGAAATCTTTGAGGTGTTGAAAAAACTCTGATTTTTTCCTGCGAAAGAAAATCCATGTGAAGCGTGAGAAATCATCAACAAAAATTAGCATGTACCTTGCTTTACTAATTTACGGATGTGGAAAAGGTCCCATGAGGTCACTATGGATAGATCCAAAGCAATGGAATCCTTCTGAGTGTTTCCTTTGTCGAATTTGTCTTGAGGGTTTTTTCCAAGAACACATCCCTCACAAATTCCTTTGGAGAAGTTGATATCAGGTAGACCATCAACCATTCTCTACGTACTAATTTGTTTCATATATCTGAAATTTAAAGGCCTGAACCATTTGTGCCATATCTTATTGCTTTCATCATCATGGGTAAGCAGTAATGTAGAATCTGGTTCAATAAATTCAGAAAAAAATGTAGATTTTGGATTGATGATTTACCTCACCTGTAGCAACATTAGAATTGGTTTGCATGTCATAGATATCCAAATAATCATATGTGAATACAAATATCTTTCCAGTGACAGAGTTAGTCATCTGATACATAGAGAGAATATTGAAATAAAGTTTGGGAACGTGTAGTACATTCTCAAAGATTTTGTTTGTGAGTTGAATTATTCCTTTGACGATGACCTCGACTGGAGAGTTGTCCCCCATCAGAATAGGAGGACCTTTGCATGCATCCAATGAAGAATAGATTTATTTTGTGAATGCGATGTGGTGTCATGCACCTAAATCTATAATCCAAGCATCAAGAGAGGAGTTGATGTCAATCAAAGCATGGATATAATTTCCTTTCTTGGAATTGATCTTCTAGATTCTTCCTCTTGGCATCCTCGGGGATAAGATCTACAAGGTTGTTTTCTTGAATTATTTTGGCCATTTGAAACATTTGTTTCTTCATACACGCAGATTATGAATGGAATCCTTTATGGAAGTAACTGTATTTCTCCCCTTTTCTTCCCTTTCAACCTTTGGATCCTGAGGAATTGTTGAAGGATTTTGAGTACCCTTCCTCTTTGGATTTGTAGGTGACTTCTCTTTTTCCTTTATTTTTTATTTTGATGACCTATACCATGTTTTGCAGTAAGTGCATGCACCTTTTTGCATTTGATTTTTCCCATATTGATGATCTTGTTCTTCTCTTGTTTCTAAGACATGATAAAGGCCTCAAGAGAGGGAATATTCTAGGTGGCTCCAGAGGCAAGCCTAACTGAATGAAATGTGGATACAAACAATGAGTATTCTGGACCAAGATTGGAGAGAATGATATGAACCATTTGTTTCTCCTCATTATATTTATCAACCATGCAAGCCTTGAGTTGTGACAACAAATCCTTATATTTGGTAAATAAATCTTGGAGATTGTAGAAGGTTTTTGGATCCAAAGTGAGAAATTCCACCTCGAGAATATGTCCCCTCATCTTGTCATGTTTTATAAAAATCCCTTCCACGGCGGTCTAGGATTCATTGGGGGTTTTACAGAGGGATATGTGAAATATGATTCCATGATAAATGAGACTGTAAATAGTTCCAAATGCTTCATCCATTCGATTCAGATTCTTGGATTTTTCTATGACTGATGTGGGTTCGGTATCTGTGTTGATGGTTAAATTGTATAATCCTCTACTTCG
Organism: Picea sitchensis; assembly: GCA_010110895.2. Classification (NCBI taxonomy): domain Eukaryota; kingdom Viridiplantae; phylum Streptophyta; class Pinopsida; order Pinales; family Pinaceae; genus Picea; species Picea sitchensis. The sequence continues at coordinate 18,637 of SNQJ01S0128654.1, read as the reverse complement.
AAGATGCACTATCATATTTTCCTTCCATGCAAAGAAATTGTACAGTGTAAGAATGAATTCTTTTGGAAATTCCATTTTTCCCGCTGTCTTCAATCTTCAATACCTGCAAAAATAATCTGGTGTGTCTTTTTCCTAGAAAACTATCGACTCTGATACCATGTAAATGTGGATGAACCTGCACAGATAATATCTAGCTAGCAAATGATATACACAATTTGCAGAGAAAATATGAGAAAAGAGAGAAACATGAGAGAAAGAATGGAAGGATTTTGTTGTTCCAGAGTCCGTACTTAAGGCTTAGAAAGTACAATGTCTAGGCATCCGAAAGTGAGTAAAGGATAAAAGGAGAGAAAATTCAACCTTCGGGAAAGGAAGATAAGGATGATTTCGAGGTTGTCTTTGTCTCACTTCCAACTGTTCCTATATGTTTATATATCATTCAATCGTGGCCCATGAATGTTCAAGTTCTACCTGGGTGGTGGCTATTTTAAGTATGGTATCGAAAAAGTTTAAAGCGATATGGGTTTGGTCCGATAAGATAGGTTCAATATTAGGCTATCTTACAATGGGGACAGTCATAGAGGAACAATAAAATTTAAGAAGAGTTCGAGGTTTTTGATGTTGTAACAATTTGATCTTATAAAAGAGAACTTTTGAATCCAATATTTAAAGATAAAGTGCAAACCAAAGGCCTTTTCCCATAACTAAGTTATATTTTAAATAGATGGTGTGTGAAATGTGAGAAAAGCATTAAGTTGTCCATAACGCGAGGCTCCTATCAAGGGAGAATCTCACCCTGTAAACACAGGAAGAAAATAAGATAAGAAGAAATCTAACGAGGCATAAAATATGAAAATCTAAAGGGTTCACAGGTCTTGTACTTGCTAATAGCCGATACAGAGGAAAAACTGTAAACGATATAGACGACTAAAAAATGATCACCACAGTAGATGTTTTACTAAATTGCAATGAAACATTCATCAGACATATATAAGCGAAATGAAATTGAATATGAAATCACAGAGGAAAAAAAACTCATAACACAGAGGAAAACAAACTCATTACATATTTATACAACTTTTGCATGCTAGGATCTCAATCGTCACAACAGTTTTTTGGTTACAAAAAGGAGATTTATGTGCTCCAATTATTTCCCTTTGTCCTCTTTCGTGTAGATGGATCACCTTCATTTCTTTAAACTTCGGGTTCTAAAAATGGCACATGTAGACACATGTCATTATTTGGTACCTGAAGGCTGCCCCTTCACCTGCTATGTGAAAGTGATGCAATTCTCCACCAACTGGGCTATCACCCTAGAAGGTTCTGTTTGATTAGTTGCCTCAAAAGTGTAACAATCCTTCATTAATTGTGGCAACTTTCTTTCTACCTGTCGGTCTTCGGCGCTAATAGAACATAAAAGTACACTTGGTTTTATTAGCCATCTATCTATTTGAACTATATCTGTTTGGGTTGTCTGTGATATTTCAGCCAACACTCTTTCCTCATTCTCCTTGATATTGAGCAAGTGTTTAGCTATATTGATCTGGCCTAGTGTCTCAATACTTCTTTCACTATCGATACCTAACAAACTCCCATCTACGAAGACAAAAGTTTCTTCACAAGATTTTCTCACCTCTTTAGCTTGTTGTCTGCCTTTTGATATGTTACGCTCCCATTCCTTCAACAAGATGTTACGTTGGGTCTGCTCTGAAATGGAAAACCTGAAACTACTGCATGTTTCCCTTTTTGTAGTGTCTATAACAACCTCTTGGAAAGCGACTCGAGCCACTCCAACTTCTTTTTCTCTGGAAGAGATGTTTTCCAGTACTTGATCAATGAGTTGGTAGTTGTTTTGAATAGTTTCCACCTTAGCAAGTAAATCTTGTTGAGTTGTCGATACTCTTTTTTGGATTTCTATTGCTTGGGATTGAAATATCCCGATATCTATCACCTGGCTTTCGGTGAGATTTAATTTGGCCTATAGCTTCTCTATCAATTCTTCTTGCTGGCTTATCTGTGATTGGCTGACCTGGGCCACCTGCTATGTTTTTTCGAGATCAGTTTTGAGCCGCTCGATTTCCTTTTGATCAGCTTCTCTACCTTGCTGTATACCTGAATTTGCCTGATCTCTGGCAGTTGGCTCTATTGTAGCCAGTTTAGCCTCCAAAGTTTTGATTAAGCAATTTTTTCACTTCAACTGATCTTTTAGGGACTCGACAGAATATTGGTTGGTTGTAGCAAAATCCCCCAATGTTCCTTCTATCTGAGTTTCAAATTCTTACATCTTCATGTCTTTTCCATTGGCTAAGATTTTAAATTTGTTGGCTACCTTGCCTACTTCTTGATATAGCTCTTGTTTTACAATGGCCTTTCTCTTCTTATTGAAGAAAAATTCATTTGGAGGCAACTCTTCCACAGTTATGGGTGATAGTCCTTCGTCGAAAATCCATCCAACTTCTAGGACCCCCTTTGTGGATTATAGGGGAGTAACAAAAACGATGGGACTGTCGATCTGTTTGGACGATTTCCCTAGAGTAACAACCGAGGTTGGATTTCTTGTAGGGTTGGGGGTCTCGGCTTCCTGTTTCAGGGATCCAGTTGTCTTCTTCTTTTCCTGGTGTTCTTCTTGGTCAGGTGATGAATCTTTGAAGTCCTTGGCTTCTATTTGTTGTATATCTGGGGTCATCGGGTTCTTACCCTGTAAGACTGGAGGAAGGTAGCTATGTCGGTGTTCCTAGAATTTGAAAAAATTGGCCATCCCTTTGGGCGACAGGGATTGTATCCGACTCAATACTTCTGCATAGGATCTCGCACCTGAAAAAATATCATCATGAGGTGAATTCTCGTGTTCATATATTTTAATGGCACAACTAGCCATGTGATTACTCACGACCCTATGTGGGTCATGTTTCTTGAACCCAATGTGGACGAATTTAATATCTTCCAAGGCTGCTGCCTTGGCCTTTGCATGTCCGAAATCTAATAAAGAATAGGTATTCAAATGAATGGGGAAGGGTGGCCATACCTTTTTTGAAAATCCTTTAAGATCTTTGGTTATGCCACGAATCATGGTTTGCCTAGCGATTTCGCGACAAAACAACCTATCTGGTATAAATAATGGTAGAGCATATGGAGGAACAGAGGCACCGAAAACCCTGATATAGGAAAATTTTACCTCTATGTACCAGTCGGCCACACTGCTCAAGTTGGCCACGATGCTATCTGAAATCCTAGGCGGTGGATTATCGAAGATGATGACATGCATCAACACCATTACCCAATTCAAAATATCGTATATGAAGTTTGTGGCCTTATCCTCCAAAAGTTTTGAATGGTAAACATGGATAGGCTTAGCATAAGATGGAGTATAGCTCCAGCTCATTAGGGGAAAAGGAGTCATGAAACAAACAATGTCCATGATGTATGCAGACATAAAAAATGAAGCGGCCTACCCATTTTCCCTCTGCGTCCGATATTCTACAATCCGATTGGTTAGACTATCTGACAACAGTTTGGCCCAGTTGAAAGAACAACCTTCACTAACTGTATGAATCAGAGGCACCCTGTAATGACCTCCTCATTACGACAACAACTCTGAGAATAGGTGCAATTTTTTTTTTTGTTTAAGGTGTGTGCGCGCATGTAGAAGTAACAAACATACTTGACTCTATGTCGCCACTCGACAACCAACAAGACACAACCACGATGTTCAACACAAGAAGACTGAAGGTGCACAACGAGTAACTACAACAATATACGACCATAGGCATAAGGCGCACAATACAAACATTAAGACATACTGGGGGTGCACAGTAAGAACACAGAGGGAAGAATCCATGGTGTTAGGGTTACTATTTATGCATAGGAAAGCAGGGAATTTAGTCTTTTGTCTTCTCGAAAGAAGATTAGACAGGCTCCTGGCCGACTGCTCAGGCAGAAACTAGTAACCCTACCTAAAACAAGATGCAAACAAGTCAAACACAACAAGACGACCCCGGCATATCACAGTGACAACAAGCAATAAACGCCCCTAGACATAAGGCGTACAACTAGCAGCTGTAAGCAGAAAACGACCCCAGGTGTTAAGTACAGTATAGTCACAGATGGAAGAATCCAATAGTAGAGTTTACTATTTCTGCATAGAAAAGCAGGGCTTTTAGTCTTAGGTCTTCTCGAAAGAAGATTAGACAGGCTCCTGGCCGACTGCTCAGGCAGAAACTAGTAACCTCCGTCAGGTGTGTCGCAAGAGTGGAAACCCTGCCTTTAAAGGGCCCGAGACTCTTGATACGGCACAGGATTCTATACACGGAAAATCACGCACATACTTATATACTAAGGTTACCTGGGGAGTCGACCTCCCACCTGAACAACAGTCCCGACACACGGAAGGTTTATCAACCAAGCCCAACTTTATCTACAAGGAACAACACCCTCAAACAGTCTCAGAAATTCTATTGTACTTAACTCAAGGTTATTACATCGTAAATGTTTATTAATAGTGATGAAAGTTACAAAACACTGCCCAAAAATATTAAGCACCTTTCATTTATCTCACATATCCGGGCCATGATTTTACAATTACCATACCTCTTATATGCTACCACCACCAGAATTAAAATGACCTTCCAAGATAAAACACTCAATTAAACATGAGGAGCTCATAATGCGATGTCATCAATGATCATAAAGTTCAATATTCATGCATTAGAATATCATCATAATTAAGGGTAACATCAATTTGAAATTAACAATATACATCATACGTCAAGGTGGTAATCTATGAAATAATAAAATTTAAAATGACAATAATTAAAGAGGGCAATATTTGGAAATGACAACTATCAATATGACAATGATAATAAGTAAAGATAACAATTAATTTAATGAAGTCAATATATAGATTACATCCTAATTATAGGTGACATCCATTGAAATAACGACATACATCAAATTAAAAAGGGCAATCTACAAATAATAACATTTTAAATGACAATAATTAAAAAGGGCAACATTTGGAAATGGCAACTATCAATATTACAATGATAATAAGTAAAGATAAAAATTAATTTAAGGAGGTCAATATATAGATTACATCCTAATTATAAGTGACATCAATTTGATATAGCAACATACCTCATAATTAAAAAGGGAAATCTAAAAATAATAACATTTTAAATGACAATAATTAAAAGGGGCAGTATTTGCAAATGACAGATATCAATATTAAAAACAATGATAGTTAAGGATAACAATAATCAAGGATGTCGATATAAAGAAATACATAATAGTTACCTATTCTTGGTGACATTAACGCTTACCAGTTCTACCAATTTGTAATGACAACCGGTTAATATCTCGGGATATAACATTTCCTTTCACTACATCCCAACAGAAATATATAACATTAAGAATTTAAGGAAGGAAAACAAAACTATTTCCTCATAATGCTATAAAACGAGACAGTGGTATACAACCACCCAATTAGATTTTACAAGGCTGTTGCATCACCCATAAATTCATCATGGTAATACTCTTATATTAAGCACTAAATAAAGCTACAGGATTGTCCACTTGGCATGAGCCATTAGTCTTGTTATCCTAGAATCTCGAATTAGACGGGCTGCTACCATTTTCAAGGCGAAGGGAGGCGATGAGCAAGTGTTTAGGGACGGTACCGGAGAAGCTAAGAAGGCGCAAGAAACAGGCATTAAATAAATAGTAAAGACGCAAACCAAATAGAAAAACGCCACTGTATTAAGCCCCTGAATGAGGAACGCAGGCCCAAAAATAAACGCAGACCCCAATACATAAAACGAAATGTAATGAAATTCAGATTTGCATTCAGATTGCAATTAGATTTGCATTTACCATTAAAACGCAGACCCCAATAAATAAAACGAAATCTAATGGAATTCAGATTTTCATTCAGATTGCATTTAGATTTGCATTTATCATTAAAATGCAGACCCCAATAAATAAAACGAAATGCAATGGAATTCAGATTTGCATTCAGATTGCATTTAGATTTGCATTTACCATTAAAATGCAGACCCCAATAAATAAAACGAAGAGTAATGAGGCTCAGTCTGGAAGAGAACGTAGACCCCAATAAATCAAAACGAAGAGTAATGAGGCTCAGTCTGGAAGAGAACGCAGACCCCAATAAATCAAAACGAAGAGTAATGAGGCTCAATCTAGAAGAGAACGCCCACATAACAATTGCTCACTGTATATAAATAAAACACCCATTATAATAATTTCTCACTGTGTGTAATAAAGATGCCCACTGTATATAATATAAACGCCCAATAAACAATGTAAAACGTAGTTCATTCAACGCCCCACACATACAACGAATCAACACATTTACGGCAATAAACCCAACAGTAGATTCCACGGATTTTCGTTGATAAACTCCGCATTATACACATGAAATTGCAGCAATAAAAATTAAGAAGAAAAAAAAAACGCAATGCCCATGATTTTACCAGACCACAGTAAGGAAAAACGAATGCCAAACGAATTTACAGGATCGGAACAACATTGTCCTCAGCGATATATGCAGCAATAATGAAAAACGAAATGCCCAATGAGTTTAAAACCTTTATGATCAATAAGAAAAACAAATAGCATTCGAATTGCCAGAATGGGTCCGAACCCTTGGGATCAATAAACAAAACAGAAATCATTCAAATTGCCCAACGAACAGATTTTTCCTATCAACAGAGGTATAATATTCACAACGGCTACCCATTCACATGCAGATCTGAACATACATCCAAATGCATTCTACTCTACAAGAAGTAAATATCATACAGTTGCCTTTCGCTTGCCTTGGATGACGTCCCGTGCTTCGTGCTGCTTCCCGCGCTCCATGCCGCTCCTGCTCGTCGACCGTAGAGACCTCACCAGTACCTCCCAACCAATCGTTAGGGGTACTCTGCTTCCCCCTTAGCCCCCCGAGCTGCAAAGGGGCCACACAAGATCCAGAAACAAGACTAGCTTCTCAGCTCGCCTCAAAGGATGAGCTACCACTCCAACACAACTGAGAAATTCCCAACTCCTCACAAGCAATCACTCAAGCCACAATCCGGAAGCGTAACGTTATGCTAGTCGTTCATCCTTTCTTCCTCCTTTTCCCCTTCTTTTATAGAAATTTGAGACCCACCTACTTTCCCTAAATCATTATTAATTTAATTTTTAATGGTAATCCTCTAAAAATTCTTTGTTGTCCAAGTGTCACTCATCCCCCATGTTTCTCCAAAATTATTTTCTTTAATTTAAATAAAAGACTCATTTCCCTCACCCCCCCTAAAGTCGCTCCTTAAATTACTCCTAGGATTCCTAGATCCCCTCTTATGCTTTTAATAACTTTCCTAAAATGAAGTTGCTGATTTTTAGTAACTCCTTAATTGCTGATTCCTTTTTGCTTTTTACCCTATGTCCCTTACTTTCCTTTATTAAGTTTCCTTTATTACTAGTTTCCTTATTTCTATTATTTATTCCTTTCCCCTTTTTTTTTCTTTTAAACCCAAAAAGATAAATGCGATTAATAGTCTTTTCATTATATTTTTAAAATCCTAACTTTTATACTCCCACACTTTAATTAGTTTTATTTCTTCTATATCATTTAAAACCATGGGTTTCAATTAATTTATCTCCCTCAATACCTTACCCCCCCTTAATTTAAGAAGACTTTAACTAACACTTAGGAGGGTTTTAGTTTATGCCCTTATGTTTATTTTTTTGTAGGATCTTTTCTTAGGTCTTATCGAAGTTTTATCTTAGAGATGTTTTAAATTTAGG
>SNQJ01S0128653.1:65807-90040 GCA_010110895.2 Picea sitchensis | reverse complement strand
AACCACTTTGACTTATCCATAAATAGTAAACTCACCACTTCTTGTTGCAACCACTTTATTATTTAAATAATTTCTCTTTGCAACCACTTTGACTACTTTATTATTTAAATAATTTTTCTTTACTCACAACTTCTTGTTGCAACCACTTTATGATTAATTATTTTCTTAATGCAAAAACTATACCCATGATTAACTCCTAGTTCCCATCAATTTGACTAGTACACTTCTTCTAGGAGCTTCTAGAATAATTTACTTCTTTTAACTTCTAGGGGCTTCTAGATAACTCATGTGGGTTCCCCAATCATATACCTCTACCATATACCAATAAAAAATATAAGTCTTCCTGTACCTACTACCTTTTGGAGTTATTGTCCATTGGTGCTTCCTTGTGTAATCAACTATCATATATGAAAAACATTCAATAATAAGCATTCAAATATTCTTGTGTAATTATCATCCAGTATGATAATGTTCCTTTGTCTTTGAACCATGCTCTAATACCAATTGTCTATACCAACACAAGTGCATCACCTATGCACCACAAAACCTGTCACCTCAACTTGTCTCATCAATCTCATCATCCAAATATGATCTACTCACAAATATCAATCATCAATTCAACTCTGAACCATATGCACAATATCACCAAGTTGACCAACAAAAAACCTCTAGCAATACACCATACTCTCCATAAACGAAATACCATAAACCCTTACAAAAGACCATGTGCCAAACCTCTAAATATGTAACACACCTGGTGTATGTGATAAAAAACCTATAAACCTTCCTTAACTTCAACAACAAGATACTGGCATGTTCATCAAACTTTACTTTAGTCTCACATGACTAATTTTGGATTATTCAACAACCCTAACTTGCAAAAATCATAACTTTGTACCTGTAATGAATAAAGGTCTGGAAATGGAATTTTTTTTTATTCATTTTCTTGTCTACAATTCCTCCAGGTGTCATTGCTTGTAACCTCCCAAAAAAGGAGTAATAGAAAAAATGGCAGACCTTGTTGGATTCTGGCTTATTCTAGAGAGCTAACTTGTACAACATGCACCACACATAATATTTGTTGTATGGATCTGAAAATGGTAAAAAAAATACTAAAGATTGTACTATAACCAATGTATTTTCTCTCACATAATGTGTATTTTTTATGAATAATTTATGGCATTTTTATCCATAACACTTGTTTTAGACTAGTTTCAGAACTAGCCACAAACCCTATCTTCCGCAGAGTGTAACTCCCAAACTACAATGACCCACAAGTCAAAATTTTTATCATAATTAATTGGATATGTTGTCTCAAAATACTCCATATTTTGCTATCTGAATCATTCTATAATTTTTTTTATTGCAAAAATGGTGAGCTGACTTGTAAATAACATACCTTAGAAAGCATAATTAAAACTTTATCCTCCCTTGAATTTCGGCCTTCTTTACTTCACCTTCCCTCTGAAATTCACCTTAGATATCCTTTGGTTACCTCATTCAGTTTTAGATATTCAATATTCTTAATGGATGCTAATGGGGGACCCTTGCTCTCTTATTTATACCTTCCATGTAGCTTCCTATAGAAGTATCCACTTAACCACTTTGTCCACTTAGCCACTTTTTCCACTTAAAAAAACTTGTACCTATTCCTTTCCTGTATCAAAAAAACTAAATACACCAATAACATGTATGAATACTCTCATTAATATATTATATCTGATAACATATATCTCATACCGAAAATCACAAGAATATCACTCAAACCATGTGCCAACAATGCACATCAATTGATGCAGCCGCACCCCTTGCCTCGACAAAAGGTCTCTACACTGACCTCCCAATATTTAAGGATCGTTCCAATTTCACCCTGAGCCGGAGTGGCTCCTTCGATTCTCCCCTGGAATCTTTATTTAAATTTGACCCACAGGTCTTTTTCGGCACCTTATATCCTTTATGCCGATCCCTTCTTCGTTCGCAACAGAAAGTCACAATCGGGTTTTGGGTTTTCGCAATCCTCGATGTCACAAAAACTTGCTTCCCTGGATTCCCAATCTCTGGTATCCCAATGTGCTCCTTTTGGACTTTAGCCCCTCCTGGCTATGCCCCAGTCCATGTGACCTTCTCTTATATGACTGCAGTCTCACCTCTTATCTGGATTCGGGGTTTCGAAGGTTGAAATGTATCAAACCTCTTGTCCACGGAATCCTCGATTTCCCGATTCTCGATTTCCCGATGTGACGTCAGCTAGGTCCCACACAGAACTCTCTTTCCTTTCGGAAAATTGGACTTCGCGATTTTGAATTACAAATTTTCCTTGTCTCCAGCACTCACGAAATGTCGATCCCTGAATTTCTTTGAATCTCTGACAAGCATCCCAAGTGGATGGACGGATCCGATCACTTACGGGGTTTCCAACATGGATTTTCCTGATCTCTTGCTCGCAGAACTTCCGATTTCGTGAATCCAAAGGTCGAGCGTTCGGTTCTCAAATCCCCGAGACTGACACAAGTCAACGCTGGCTTTCCCTTTCCTATCGGGGCTTTCTCTATCGCAATTTCAGCACTCGCGATGTCGAAAAACCTATCTCTCCAACTCCCGAACCCTGATACACCGAAACTCCAATGCATGCGCGAGTTGGCCCTTCACGTCACTTCACCTTATCGGCACTTCGACTTTCGCGGTATCGCAAATCCTAATGCAATGTTTTCGACACTTCTCGCTGCGAGACCCCGAAATGGTGTGCCACCTGTCCACCTCACTGACTCCCCTGTGGCCCCTCAAACCCGCTTGACTATCAGGATATCACGTATCGCAATTCCTGTTGCAATATTACGGAGTTTCAACCCACGAAACCCCGATATGCGAATCCAGGAATGGATCCGACGGTCCTTGTGTCTCGGATCTATGGTCCTGCCACTCCTGAGCTTTGAACCTCTTGGAAATACCTGCAGTATCTCCCCTTCTCCTCCATAAGATCTGACGGCCCATGGAATATCATGAATTCTCCTTGGATAATTTCAACCGTCCGTCCTTCCTTGGCGAAATCTGTGAAATGACCAAGTGTTCCTCCGCGGAACTCGTCCACCTGCACGCAAACTTTCGACGCTTCCTTACAAGCTTTCAAGGTACAACTCCTGTGCAACCCCTCGACATTTTCGAAGGCCTTATCCTTCCTGAACTTTTCCACAATTTTGCGTCTTCTTAGGAAAACCTCCTGCTCACACTCCTTACGACAACTTTCAGACACTCCCAAGTGCTGAATTTTCTTTGACTCTGCACACTCCTGCAGAAATAGTCCTTCGAACTCTTTTCGCAGGTTCGCAACCCTAAAACTTTGCTTATCCTACACACTCCTTGCACGACTCTTGTACCTATCTGCACTTTTGAATGAATGAGAACGAAATCTACCTATCTGAACCCTCTGTCAACGCACTCCTTGCGGACAATTCGACTGCACTCCTTGCAGGAATCCTTGTTCAGATAGAGAAACAATTGAAACTCATTCCTTCTTCCTCTCAGAATTCAATTTAAACATGAAGTCATATACACAACACATAAAAGAAAATGTATAATAGGAAGCAAACATTCATGATCATATCATTCAACATCAATACACAGAGAACAAACACAAACCATGAATTTGAATCAACCTCTTTCTATTAATCCAAATATCTGTACATGGGTGTTCTTACACAGCTCTCTGCATGCTCTTGCTCTTCCTTCTCCCCGATAATGATACAATACACAATGAGGGTGTCTATATCCCGTTTCCCTCTTGTGCTCTAAAATTGTCTAATCTAGAATTAAATTCTATCTACCTGCATTAACTACTTTAAATGCCTCCTACCTACTAAGGATGAGAGCGAGCTGCTCAAGGTACGATTACATTACACAAGTGCGTCTCTTCTTAAATGACTGCATTTAAGATGGCGCTCTTGCATCATACTCCCCCGCTTGAAAATTTTCATGGGCTCCTGTCCATGAGCTTCTGCACGGTCTTTCCATGCTTCTGTATCTCTGCTTTGGTCTCCTAGCTGGCATCTTCAACTGGATGTCCCTTCCACTTGACCAAGTATTCAAAGTATTGCTTTCGTCTAGTCTTCTTGCTTACTCTCTTCTCCAATATGCTTTCCATCTGTGGCTTCTCTGCAACTGGCATCTGCTTTTTCCACTGAACCTTTGACTGTTCATCACTTGTTCCTGCTTCCTCAACCTTATATGGGTGCAAATCTGAGACATTGAATATCAGAGAAATTTCGATCCCATCGGGTAATTCAATCTCATAAGCATTTGCCCCAATTTTCTTCAAGACCCTGCATGGACCGATTTTCTTCATCTTCAGCTTATTATATGTTCCTATCGGGAACCTTTCTTTCCTCAAATGTGCCAGAACCAGATCACCAACCTCAAACTGAAGTTGTCTTCTATGCTGATCTGCTCTTCGCTTATACTTCTGACTTGATTCCAACAATCGTTCCCTCACCTGGCTGTGAAGTTCCTTCATTGCCTCTGTGAATTCCTCTGCACTAGCGCTCCTAGTTGCAGTCTATTATGAATCCCTCAGTTCAGAAATTCCTCTCAGCTGCATGCCATAAACAACCTGAAATGGAATTTTCCCTATGCTACTGTTGACTAAGTCATTATAAGCAAAATCTGCATGTGGTAATATACTATCCCACTGGCTGTGGTGTTTTGTCACCAGGCTTCTCAGTAAGTCTCCTATACTTTTGTTCACCACTTCTGTCTGTCCATTCGTCTAATGATGATAAGCTGAACTAAACAACAAGTTAGTTCCCATCTTCTTCCATAAGGTCCTCCAAAAATTCCCTATGAATTTGGTGTCTCGATCCGAAACTATACTCCTCGGCAACCCGTGAAGTCGAATGACCTCTTTGAAAAACAGGCTCGCAATATGAGTTGCATCATTGGTTTTCTGACATGGGATGAAGTGTGCCATCTTGGAAAATATATCCACCACCACAAATATTGAATCAACACCTCTTTGTGTTCTTGGCAACCCTAATACAAAATCCATGCTAATCTCATCCCATGGCCTCTCTGGTATGGGCAATGATTGATAGAATCATGCATTCTGTCTCCTTCCCTTTGAATGCTGGAAAATTCTACACCTGTCCACAAATATCTTGACATCCGCTCGCATTCCCGACAAAAAATATGATTCATTCAGCTTGGAGAATGTCTTTTCATGACCAAAGTGTCCTTCCAATCCTCCACTATGTTTCTCCTTTAGCAGATTCTCCCTCATGGAGCATTTCGGAATGCACAGTTGATTGCCTCTGAACAATAATCCTTCTTGGATCATATACTCCATCCATCGGCTTCGGTCTCCGAGAACTGGATTCTCAGCTTCTTCATACGCTTCCTTAAAATCCTGGTCATTTGCGTACATGCCCCTGAGATCATAATAACCCAATGTTTTGACTCGGAACTCCTACAACAACAAACATTTCCTGCTCAAAGCATCAACAAATTTGTTAGCAGTACCAGAAATATGTTTAATCACAAAAGTGAAATTTTGCATGTATTCCACCCATTTTACATGTCTCTGATTCAACTTTTCCTGTTGAGTCACAAACTGCAATGCATGATTGTCACTGTATAAGACAAACTCTTTGGGTATCAAGTAATGCCTCCATTTCTTCAATGCCTGTATGATAGCATAAAAATCCTTGTCATAAGTAGAGTACTTCAATTTCGCCTCATTAAGCTTCTCGTTGAAATACGCTATCGACCTGTCTTCTTGACTTAAGACTGCCCCTACTACAAATCCACTTGCATCGCATTTCACTTGAAATGTCTTTTGGAAATCCAACAACACCAAAACTGGTCTTTCCGTGATTTTCTCTTTCAACAGATTAAAACTCTTCTCAACCTCTTCTGTCCAGTGAAAAGATTTGTGTCTTTTCTTCACTATATCCATCATCGGTGCACTAATTCCACTGAAATTCCTGATGAAATTCTGGTAGAAACTAGCTAACCCGTGAAAACTTCTCACCTCAAATATGTTCTTCGGTGATGGCCAATTCTTGATCACTTCCACCTTATCCAGATCCATCCTTAATTTGTCTGCAGAAATAACAAATCCCAAGTATATGAGTTCTATTTTCATGAACGGGGATTTCTTCATGTTTATAAACAACTTCTCCTGTTGTAATCTCTTCATCACAATAGCCAAGTGTTTCAGATGCTCTGTCTTTGTTTTACTGAAAATCAGTATGTCATCCAGATACATGATGATAAATTTCCTGATGAACTCCTTCAGGACTTCGTTCATCAATCTCATAAAGGTACTTGGAGCATTTTTTAAGCCAAACGACATAACAAGCCATTCATACAACCCTTCATTGGTTTTGAAGGCTGTTTTCCATTCATCACCTTCCCTCATGCGAATCTGGTGATAACCACTTTTCAAGTCAATCTTTGAAAAATAATTTTCTCCACTTAAGCAATCCATCAAATCATCCATCCTCGGCAATGGAAATCTGTACCTGATGGTTATCTTGTTAATTTCTCTTGAATCAGTACACATTCTCCAGCCTCCATCTTTATTTGGACTGAGTACTGTTGGAACAACACATGGACTCAAGCTTTCCCTGATTAATCCTTTGTCCAACAAATCTTGGACTTGTCTCTTAACTTCTTCATTCTCTTGTGGCGTCAATCTGTATGTGGATTTTTTTGGAAAACTGGCTCATGGTATGAGATCAATATGATGACTCACACTTCTAATCAGTGGAAATGAACGAGGTAGTTCGTCCACTACTATGTCAGTGAACTCTTCCAGTAGTTCCTGAATTTCTTCTGGTAAATCATCTACTCTTGTGCTGGTCAAAACAATTCTAAGTTTTCTGATCGCAAAGAACTGTGGATCTTCCTTCTTCTTAACCACTGTAAGAAGTTCCTTCCCACTCATGAGAAGTACAGTGTTGCTCACTTCCGGTTTCACTTCCTTATCCTTGATTGGAAGTAACATATGAGTTCTCCCATTCTTCTCTTGGGTGTATGTGTTCATTCTCCCATCATGAATCACATTTCTGTCATATTGCCATGGTCTTCCCAACAATAGATGACAAACATCCATAGGAATAACATCACATAAAATATTATCATTATATCCTCCTATCTTGAATTCAACTAAACACTGTTTAGTGACATTTACCTGATGTCCCTTTTGTAGCCATGAAACTCTATATGGGCTTGGATGTTCAATCGTATCCAGCTCCAGCTTTTCTACCATCTCCGTAGAAACGAGATTATCCGTGCTACCACTGTCCACAATGACTTTGCATACCCTGTCCTTGGTTTTGCAAGCAGTCCGAAAAAGTCTATTCCTTTGAACTGAACTCTCCACCTCCTTCTCAGGTGTCAAAAGGACTTTTCACATCATCAACGATCTTCCGCCTTCAACATCTTCTGCCTCCACATCTCGCCTCTGTGCCTCAATGATGTGAGTTTCTCCTCCTTCCTTATTTTTATCTGGACACTCGTAAGACTTGTGCCCATTCTTTCCACATGTGAAGCATGTGATTACTCAACCTCTTACTCTTCCTCTACCTCTAGTACGAGGAAAAGTGTTACTGTCAGCATAATCTCCTCTCTACTCAGTATGCTGCCTTCTCTGTTCAGCATATTGCTGCCCTCACTGTGAGGTTCCACCTCTCTCTGTCCGTTTGTTTTTAGGCTCAGACCCGAACTTCCAATCCTCTTTGGACATCTGATATTTTTCCTGGGAAACTGATTTGCCTCTGGGCTGACTTCTTCCTCGGCCCCTCTGAATATTCTTTCGACTCAACTTCTCTTCTTCTTTTAGATCCATCTGATAAGCATCTTCCATCGTTCGAATGGTTACCATGCTCATCTCATCTTGAATCTCATATCTCAGGCCATTCATATACCTGGCTACTTTTTCATCATTGCTTTCATGATGACCTGCCCTGATATTCAACCTGTAGAATTCTTTAGTGTATTCCTTCACTGACATCAACTTCTGTATCAGGTTTTGCATTCTCCTGAACAGAGTAATCTGATAATCCCTGGGGATGAATTTTTCTTTCATCTTTGCAATCATCCTGTCCCAGCTCTTAATTTTCTGCTTGCCTTGGCAACGCCTATCCGCTTGTAGTTCATCCCACCACAATGCTGCATGTCCTTTTAATATCGTGACAACATGCTTGACCTTCTTGTCTTCTTTGACATATTCATAGTCAAAGTATGTGTCTAGAGCTCTAATCCAGTCTAGAAGCTCCTCTGCATCCAGATTCCCCTCATAAAATGGAATGTCCATTTTCGCCTTTGCACCCATTATTGCAACAGCTTTAAGCAAGTGCTCATTTGCTGCATCTTCTGCTGTGACTTCTTCTTCTCCATGTCCAACATCATCTTCATTCTCGGACTCACTGATATCTCGTACATCAGCTGTGTGTTTTTGTCTTATCTCCACGTCCACAAGTCTGGCGCTTATGTTATGCAGATCCATTTCTACTTCTGGATTATGCACCTGTCTACCCCTTCCTTTGGATGTCTCCCTTTCCTCCTTTGGATCGGGTGATTGTCTATCTCTTCTTCTCCATGGCATGGTGAATCTTCCTTTTCCCTGCTACAGAAAGCAAAGAAGCTTTTCTAAGCTCTGATACCAAACTGATGTAGCCGCACCCCTTGCCTCGACAAAAGGCCTCTGCACTGACCTCCTGGTCTTTAAGGATCATTCCAAGTTCACCCTGAGCTGAAGTGGCTCCTTCGATTCTCCCATGGAATCTTTATTTAAAATTGACCCACAGGTCTTTTTCGACACCTTACAGCCTTTATGCCAATCCCTTCTTCGTTCGCAACAGAAAGTCACAATCCAGTTTCGGGGTTTTGCAATCCTCGATGTCACAAACACTTACTTCCCTGGATTCTCGATCTCTGGTATCCTGATGTTCTCCTTTTGGACTTTATCCCCTCTTGGCTATGCCCTAGTCCACGCAACCTTCTCTTATATGACCGCAGTCTCACCTCTTATCGAGATTCATGGTTTTGAAGGTTGAAATGTATCAAACCTCTTGTCCACGAAATCCATGATTTCCTGATTCTTGATTTCCTGATGTGACGTCAGCTAGGTCCCACATAGAACTCTCTTTCCTTTCGAAAAATTGGACTTCGCGATTCCGAATTGCAAATTTTCCTTGTCTCCAAGACTCACGAAATGCTGATCCCCGACTTTCTTCGAATCTACGACACGTGTCCCAAGTGGATGGATGGCTCCGATCACTTACGGGGTTTCCAACATGGATTTTCCTGATCTCTTGCTCGTAGAACTTTTGATTTCGCGAATCCAAAAGTCGAGCGTTCGGTTCTTGAATCCCCGAGACTGACACAAGTCAACGCTGGCCCTTTCCCTTTCCTATCAGGGCTTTCTCTATCGCAATTTTGGCACTCGCGATGTCGAACAACTTGTCTCTCCAACTCCCGAACCCCGATACGCCGAAACTCCGATGCACGCGTGAGTTGGCCCTTCACGTCACTTCACCTTATCGACACTTCGGCTTTCGCGGTATCGCGGATCCTAATGCAATGTTTTCGACACTTCTCGCCGCGATACCTCGAAATGGTGTGCCACCTGTCCACCTCACTGAATCCCCTGTGGCCCCTCAAACCCCACTTGACTGTCGGGATATTGCGTATCACAATATCGCTATTCCTATTGCAATATTACAGAGTTTCAACCCACGAAACCCCGATATGCGAATCCATGAATGGATCCGACGGTCCTTGTGACTCGGATCTATGGTCCTGCCCCTCCTGAGCTTTGAACCTCTCGGAAATACCTGCAGTATCTCCCCTTCTCCTCCATGAGATCTGAAAGCCCACGGAATATCGCGAATTCTCCTTGGAGAATTTCGACCGTCCGTCCTTCCTTGGCAAAATCTGTGAAATGACCAAGTGTTCCTCTGTGGAACTCGTCCACCTGCACGCAAACTTTCGACGCTTCCTTACAAGATTTCAAGGTACAAATCCTGTGCAACCCCTCGAGAGTTTCGAAGGCCTTATCCTTCCTGAACTTTTCCACAATTCTGTGTCTTCTTAGGAAAACCTCCTGCTCGCACTCCTTGCGGCAACTTTCAGACACTCCCAAGTGATGAATTTTCTTTGACTCTGCGCACTCCTGCAGCAACAGTCCTTCGAACTCTTTTCTCAGGTTCACAACTCTGAAACTTTGCTTATCCTGCACACTCCTTGCACGACTCTTGTACCTATATGCACTTTTGAATGAACGAGAACAAAAGCTACCTATCTGAACCCTCTATCAACGCACTCCTTGCGGACAATTCGACTGCACTCCTTGCAGGAATCCTTGTTCAGATAGAGAAACAATTGAAACTCATTCCTTCTTCCTCTCAGACTTAAATTTAAACATGAAATCATATACATAGCACATAAAAGCAAATGAATAATAGGAAGCAAACATTCATGAGCATATCATTCAACATCAATACACAGAGAACAAACACAAACCATGAATTTGAATCAACCTCTTTCTATTAATCCAAATATCTGTACATGGGTGTTCTTACACAACTCTCTGCATGCTCTTGCTCTTCCTTCTCCCTGATAATGATACAATACACAATGAGGGTGTCTATATCCCGTTTCCCTCTTGCGCTATAAAACTGTCCAATCTAGAATTAAATTCTATCTACCTGCATTAACTACTTTAAATGCCTCCTACCTACTAAGGACGAGAGCGATCTGCTCAAGGTCCAATTACATTACACAAGTGCGTCTCTTCTTAAATGACTGCATTTAAGATGGCACATCCAATTCAAGGATATTTCAAAATTTGTGCTGGCGCTTTCCAGCTGTCCATCGTCTTCCGCACTGGCTCGCTTGATGTGGGAGATGCTCCTGCATCATCAATCATGTACATCAACCATGTACATCAACCATGTACATCAACCAACAACATTTACCAATCATGTATCAACAAAAAAGCAAACTATGCCTCAACAAGATGTATCAAGATCACCATGTACTTCAATTATGGATCTCATCCATGTACCCAATCATATACCTCTACCATATACCAATAAAATATCTAGAAGCTACTTGAAGCATTGATTTAATGATTTATACTTTCTTATCAGATGGAAATTACTGATCTTGTATTCACGTGAGACTCCGAGTTAGTGATTAATCACATTCGGAAAAAAAAATATAATGTAAAAAAGGAAATATTTAAGGCCCGTGCAACAAGAGTTGGGAATCTCATCCAAATATTTAATTCCTTTAATATAACATTCATACCAAGAGAAAAGAATCAAAAGGATGATTCATTGGAGGTTTCAAATTCTCTTTTCAATTTGGAATAATAATTTCATGATTCATTCCATGTCAAGATTATCTTTCGCCTTTTTGTGCCATACAATAAAAAAATTGATGAGTATTTAAAAATGAAGAACACATTGTTGATTGAATGTTGTTCAATACTGAGAGGGGGGTGAATCAATATTGCTTATTTTTTTCAAATTAAATTAATTCTTTATTAATTGATAAGAATTTATCAACAAGAATGTACAAAACTATGAATCTTAAATGTAACTGTTAATCCCTAAATAGTGGCTCATTACCCCTTAATTAGGGCATATTATATTAGTAATGTTATTTTATTTATGTTGGATTTAGGCCATTAGTTGTAATTATACCTCCTAGTCTCCTATATATACCAAGGAGACATTTTCATTTTGAATCATCTTGTAATTGTACATTTATGTGGGCATAAGGAGGTTGCCCCTTGAAGAGGCTTATTGTCTGAGTTTCTTTCTTTTTCAAGGCGTTGAGTACTTATTCTGAGGTTTTTCTATGCTATATTGATATTTGGTTCTTAACAGTAACAATCCTAAAACTTATATTTCATTTACAAGTTACAGTTTGTAAGAGACACTGATCTCTCTTTTTTTGAGCACCAACTCAAGGAGACACCAATCCCCTGTTTTCCAAGCACCAACTTGAGGAAGCACCAACTCCCTGTAGATCAGGCTCCAACATGTAGAGGACTCCAATCCTCTTGTTTTCAAGCACCAACTTGAGGAAACTGCAATTCCCTGTTTCAAGCTTCAACCTATAGAAGACTCCAATCCTCCCTTGCTCCTCCCTTCCACCCTCACTTCATGTGAATGTTTCAAGTTCTTCCTTAGACTCTGTCTATATTTTGATCTTCTGAATTAGAGCACAAAGACATTTTATTTTCACCAAGCCCTTTTGTTTTATATAATCTTCCAATAGGCATGTCATTTAACCATTGTGTATTTTTAATAATGAAACATTGCACCTCTTCATTTAATTAACACTAATGTTGTCTTTTATGTTGTTATTATTTATTGATTTTAATTTTAAAAGACTTCAAGTCCCTTGTAAGTTGTTCATCATTTATGCCTTTATGTGAAAAGAGTCTTGTAGATGCAATGGAATGGTTAGGTGCTCAATTCTATTTTCTATAGTTGTAACTTTTCTTTGAAAACAAATCATGATCCTGAGGGGTTAATTGGATTCAAACTATGAATTTTTATTTAATAAGGTTCTTCTTTTGTCATTTAATTTATAAAGTCTCCATAAGGATTTTCAATGCATCCTTAGTATTTCAAAGGATCAAATTCAAGCTTCCAATGTCTCTTTAGTGCATTTACTGTATATAAAATGGTGGATAGGTGCTTAATCCATAGCCCCTTTTTACCATAGGACCAACCGATGTGACCAATGCCTGGCTATATAAGGTGCAGGGCTTGTTTAATACATTGTCTTGAAAGACATCCTTTTTTATGTCACCAGGTGACCACGACTTATGACTAGGATTTATCCCATTTTGCGCTTTAACTCATCACCACTTTACATATGACCTCGACCTGTGACCGAGGGAGACCACCCACACACCTTATCCATACACTTAACTAAATGAACAAATGGGTTATAATCGACGATTGAGTGGACTATATACATGGATTTCACATTTTGAACATGTACATGATACAACTCTAATTCAAAACACGATACAACTTAGCACTGACACGTGGATTATCAATTTTTTCATAAAATAATTTTCTCTTATGCCCTCCTCCATTATGTTTCACGCTTATCCAAACACGAAATTGATTTGGGCCATTTGATCATGCTTATACTCAATCCTCGTCATCTAGTTCGATCACCACTATGAATTCTACCAAATGAATAGAAGATAATTTCTTTTTGTATTTAGTGTTGCTAAACATTACCCCTAAATCTACTAGGGTAGTTCTCAACACTGTTCCTTTGCAAACATATTGAGCACTAGAATTTGATCTTTTCCCCCTTTTTTGTATTTAGAGCACAATGACCTTGAATTAAATCCATAGCTTTCTTAGAAAAATATTGGCCCAAGTAACACATTTCAATGTTTTGTTGAGACATGAACATTAATCAAACCCTCATATGAGTTTTATGTAATTTTTTATGGTTTGGAGGGAGGATGTTTAAATGTGTCACAGATTGAAGTTTACCAGTGCCCACTGTTAATAGCACTAACACAATGATTGGTGCCACTGTTGTTTTCATTGTTTCATTAGATGGTAAAGACATAGACATACAACTAGACAAAGTTCCATTGTAAGGCCAATATTTCATGGATCCATATTGGATTAGCCACTTATTTAGTTTCTTATTTTTTGTGAATGGATGCGAGTATTCATTGATGTCTTAACAAAGTTATTAGTGAAAATACTATATTAACCATGTTGAACATATTGAACCCATTTTTACATCAATGACAACACCATACATCCAAAATTCTCCCCCTTTGACATTGATGGAAACAAGGTAAAACCCCTTTTCAAATAATTGAGTTGTGATATTTATTTTCTCCCTTTGAAAATAATGACATAAGGGATGTTTCTTTGCTCCCATTGAGGTTATACTCCCCCTATCCATGTACTCCTTCTCTGATGACAATTGTGCAATTCAATTAAGTATGGATATTACCCTCAATTTATGTATAAGGTGTTAGAAAAATAGGATCACCGAGAAATTAAATAAAACAAATGTGGAAATAAAACACAGAAGATACACAATACAATAGAGACACAGATATACGTGGTTCACCCAGTGTGGGATACGTCCACCAAATAAATTTCCAGGTCCTTCCTTTATTATTATCCAACAAATGAAGGGATACAACCTACAACACACCCGTTGTAACTTCCTCTTATTTTTCTCACAGTTTCCTCTCTCAGAATACAATATTTGCCATCATGCATAGCCGCAATACATTTCCATCATAAAAGAGGGTTTCCTTCTTGGGAAAAAAACCCTAACATAACTTTTACCGTTAGATATGTGACCTTATAAAGAACGGTCCATTTTTACAATGAAATTACAATATACATTTACAAGGCAATTTTTCCTTAGGGGGCTTCACCCCAAAACCTCCATCGGGGAGCGCTGTCCCCTGAACCCCCGTCGAGGGCCCGATTTCCCCCGGACCCCCCAAACCCCGTAGAGGGGGTAACCCCCTTCTACACTCCCCTGCATGGAGGAGTGTACATTCTCCCAGGGTGTAAAGTCTTCATGGGGTATAAACACGGATGAAAAAAAAGACCTATGAATTAGGGAGATAATCAGGCTCCACAATCAACAATCTCCCACTTGGAGACTGATCTCAAAAACTCCACCACTATTGTATATGCTATACTATGATCCTTCTTGGACCTATAAAATTTCCCATCTTCATATTCATGCTTGAAGACCAACTGAAACTGAGAAAGAACTCATTTCTCCCTGGTTACTCCCTTAGTTAACATGTCTGCAGGATTCTGGCTAGTGTGTATCTTTTCCAACTTCAAATTTCCATATTCCAAGACAGATAATATGAAATGGTACCTAATCTATATATTCTTAGTCTTTGAATGGAAGGATAAGTTCTTTGAAAGATGAATGACACTCTCACTGTCACAGTACGACCTGTTATTCTCCTGCTTCTTTCCCAATTCCTCCATAAACCTCTGTAACCAAATCATCTTTTTATTATCCTCTGTAGAAACAACATACTCTTCCTCTATTGTTGAAAGTGCAACAACCTTTTTTAGTTTTGAAATCCAACTTAGTATTGTTCCACCTATAGTAAAAACATACCCTGTGGTGCTCCTCCTACTATCTTCATCACTTGCCATATTTTAATCAATATATCCCTGTAGAATAGCGTCTGAAGCTCCAAAACATAATGCATGAGTAGAAATACCTCTCAAATTATTGATAATCCACTTTAATTCCTCCTAATTTTTTTTACTTGGATTTTTCATACACCTACTCACAACTCCCACTGCATGTGCAATATATAGTCTTGTGCAAACCATCGCATACATCAAGCTGCCAACTGCTGATGAATAAGGAACCCTGTACATGTATTCTATCTCCTCCTGTGTCTTGGGACACATTTCCTTAGTTAACTTTAAATGGCTGGACAAAGGTGTACTAAGTGGTTTTTCATTCTACATTCTAAACCTCTCCAACACCTTCTCTATGTACTCACCCTGAGACAATGTCAATTTGCGATTTTTCCTATCTCTTGTTATTCTCATACCAAGGATTTTATTTGCAACACCCAAATCCTTCATTGCAAATGAATTAGCTAATTTCTTCTTGGGCACATTTATATCCTGCATATTAGACCCTGAAACAAGCATGCCATATACATACAATAACAAGATAATATAGCTTCCATTTTCTATCCTTTTAAAACAAACACAGTGATCAGAATGACATCTACTATAACCTTGTTCTGTCATAAACTTGTCAAACTTCAAATGCCACTACCTTGGAGCTTGATTTAGGCTATACAAGCTCTTCTTCAACCTGCATACCAAATTATCCTTTCCTTTGACCTCATACCTGGTTGCTGCATATAAATCTCTTCCTCCAAATATCCATGGAGAAAAGTTATTTTTACATCTAACTGTTCAAGATGCAAATATTCTACTACCACAAGACTTAAAATAGTCATAATTGAAGTCATTTTAACAACATGAGAAAATATTTCATCAAAATCTATACCTTTATTTTGTGAAATCCCCTTTACAACAAGTGTAGCCTTGTACCTCTTTTTTCCTCCATCTTCTTCCTTCAACTTGTAAACCCATTTATTATGAAATGCTATTTTTCCTACAAAAAACTGAACCAAGTCCCAAGTTTGGTTATTTACAAAGGAATCCATTTCCTCTTTCATTCCTTGCTCCCACTTCTTTTTGCTGTCTACCTGCATTGGCTCCTCATAACATTCTGGTTCACTAGAATCAGTCAACAATAAATAATACAATGAAGGAGAGTATCGTTCATGGGGTCTACTTAACCTGGTAGATATTCTAAAAACACTTGCAGGTGTTTGAGGTACCTATTGATCCTGTTGTTGTACATTTTTATTTTCTGGTACCTTTGGAATTTCTTTTTCAGTGATGTCATCAAGCACTGTGTATTCTGGTTTTTCTTTTTCCTATTTATTTCCCTGCAACTGATCTTTGTACATGACCTTCTTATTGACTATGAAATCTCTACTACTAATGATTTTTTTATTTTCATAATCCCATAAGCAATAACCAAAATCATTAACACTGTATCCAATAAATGTACACTTCTTGAAATTTTCCTCAAGATTTGTTCTATTTTATTTATCAATATGGACAAATGATTCACAACCGAAAGTCTTCAAAAAAGAATAGTTTACCTTTTTACTTGTACATGCCTTCTCTTGAATTCTACCATAAAAATATCTTGAAGGTCCTCTGTTTATTAAGTAAAAAACAATATCTACAACATCTGCCTAGAATTGTAAGGGAAAACCAACATGCAATCTCATAGTTCTTGCACACTCCATCATTGTCCTGTTCATCCCTTCTGACACACCATTTTCTTGTAGTGTTCCTAGAACTATCTTCTCTCTACTAATCCCATGGTATGAACAATAATCATCAAACTTCTTGCTGCAATATTCACCTCCATTGTCTGATCTAAGACACTTCAACCTTTTTCCTGTCTCATTCTCAACCAAAGATTTTCATTTCTTAAAAGTATCAAAAACATCATATTTTTGTCGAATGCAATAAACCCAAGTTTTTCTAGTTGCATCATCAATAAAAGTAACACAATAAAAATATCCACCAAGATATGGTACCCATACATATGTATGCACAATCTCTAACCTTTCACTCTTCTTTTCTTTTCCAACTCTGAGAAATCCGACTCTCTTTTGTTTTCCATAAACACAATTTTCACAAAAATCCAAATCAATTCCTTTAAGATATGGAAACAAATTTCTTTTGTGAAGTATCTGCATCCCCTTCTCACTCATGTGTCCAAGCCTATGATGCCATAGTGTTGTATCCACTCTTGTAGACACTAAAGAGATAGAAGAGTCAATATTACCGGTACATAAATACAATGTACCTACCTTCTCTCCTTTTGCTATCACTAATAATCCTTTGGTGACCTTCCACACCTTATTTGTAAATATGGATATACAACCTTCACTTGAAAAGTGCCCTGTTGAAATTAGATTTTTCCTTAGATCTGGAACATGTCTTAATTCTTTCAACAACCATCGGTTTCCATTCCTTTGCTTTATTTTTACCTTTCCCATTCCAACATTTTTTCATGGTGCATCATCAGCCAAATGAACCTATCCTAAATCACCTTGAACATAATATAGAAAATGTTTCCTATGGGGTGTGGCATGAAATGAAGCCCCTCAATATACTACCCAAGACTCAAAAATATTATCTACAGAAAGAATCAAATCATCTTGTAACACATCACCTGTTACATTTGCTTCCTGATTTTTCTCCTCCTTTCCATCTCTTTGTTTCTTTGGAGCTCTGCAGTCTTTCTTCAGATGTCGTTTCTTCCCACAATTCCATCACTCTATATTTTTGAGTCTAGATTTTGATATTCCCTTCCTAGAATTCCTGCGGTTCGCTGAGCCCTTTCCTCTATCCTTTTGTCTTCCCCTATTCTCCATGTTTAATGCATTACTTGATGTCTCGTGATTTTTCGTCGCATTTCCTCACTAAGGATAACACCAACAACATCATAAAATTTTAAAGTGTTTGAATCAGATATAGATTTACTTACATCCATGACCAAGCTATTCCAAATTTCTATCAATGAGCACAAGATTAGAAGAGCCCTGACCTCATCATCAAAGTCCACTTTTACAGAAATTAGCTGATTAGTAACCGTATTAAATTCACTTAAATGATCTGCAGCAGGCCCACCTTTTGACATCTTCATATTAAATAATCTCTTATTAGAAATACCTTATTGGACGTTGAGGGTTTTTCATATAGTTTGGCCAATGCGTTGATCAACTCCTTCATTGTCTTTTCTTTTGAAATATTGAAAGCCACCAATGCTTCAAGGCTCAGGCGTATCATTTCTAGAGCCTTTCTACCAAGAATATCCCATTCTTCATCCTTCATGGCCGTCAACTTATTTTTTAATCCACCCAATGGTAGGAATAGATCCTTCTGATATAAATAATATTCCATCTTCATATTCCATAGCTGGTAGTTTTGGCTGTTAAATTTCTCGACCTTGAACTTTTCATCTTCCGCCATTGCTCCCACTTGAACCAAGAACCCTCTTCTCCTACAAGTTACCTTTCTCTCTGATACCAGTTGTTAGAAAAATAGGATCTCAGAGCAATAAAACAAAACAAATGCGGAAATAAAACACAAAAGATACACAATACAATAGAGATACAGATATACGTGGTTCACCCAGTGTGGGCTACGTCTACCAAATAAATTTCCAGGTCCTTCCTTTATTATTATCCAACAAATGAAGGGATACAGGCCTACAACACACCTGCTGTAATTTTCTCTTCTTTTTCTCACAATGTCCTCTCTCAGAATACAATATTCGCCATGATGCATAGCCGCAATACATTTCCCTCATAGAAGAGGGTTTCCTTCTAGGGTAAAAAACCTTAACATAACTTCTACCATCAGATATGCGACCTTATAATGAACAGTACAGATTTACAATGAAATTACAATATACATTTACAAGGCAATTTTTCCTTCGGGGACCCAATTTTCCCCGGACCCCCTTGTTGTGTCCTTTTCGTCACTCCAATGAGAAAAAGAAGGGAACTTGCAAGTCTAGTTGGACCTACTAGACAGGATAGAGGTTAGTGTATGAATCAAATGAATCAATCACATGAAACAAACAAAAAACTAAGCTAACAACTAAAGAAATAACTAAATAAATAAAACTAAAATGCATCAGGAAATTAGAACCAAAATTAATCAAACAAATGACCAATATTCATGCCACCAATGGAGAATTATATTAGTGGGAAAACACCGCAGAGAAAAGGGGGACTTATGGATCCCCTCTTCCTCCTTGGGAGGGATATTGAATCCACTATGTGAGAGCTCTTCTTACAAATGGTAAACTAGAAAGAAAATGGTGAAGAAATCCAAGATTATTCCCTCAAGAGGTGAGGTGAATATCTTAATGAGATGATGCTAGTATGATCCAAGAAGAAAAGAGGATTTTTGTAGGATAATAGAGGCAACATAACAATACAATGAGATTCTTGAATTCATAGTGCACCCATGGACTCTTTTTATAGAAATCATTTGAGGTAATATCCAATCGATCTTTAGTGTGAACAAGGGGCCCTTTAGGGCACCCTTAGGTCTTTGACCAACCTCCCATTCAGATTCATTTCGGATTTGAGGGTCAGATCAAGTTGGGAGCTGGTCCAAAAGTGGGTGAGGGGTCGACAAGAACAATAAATGCACTATTCGCAGGAGTGCACAGAGTTTCTCGTACAAAGTCACGCATCGGGTGCATGTGCACTTTTCTGGCGTTTTTGGCCTGCACACATGCAAACACTTCCTTTAGTGTTTCAGTGCATGCCAATTTATTGACTAGTTGTATAGTTTGTGTCTTTTGGAAATGAAGTTTTTGGGTTGTAGGTGAACTAATCAGTGTTTGGAGATGCTGTATTCCTATAACCATTTGTGGATGAAATTTGAGTGATAACAGATGCCCCCTGATGTGTGAGGTTAGGAGCATATGCATAGCTAAAATACATCAATGTTTATTCTACTGAGAGTACCATTGTAATGAAGGGTGTTGATAGGAACTGGAAGAGCGATCTGTCGGAGGGAGAGGGGAAACTGTGGGACCCAAAACTTTCTCTAGGTAGGGGAAAATAAAAGCTGTATACAAACGAGACGAGCATGCCCCATGCTCATGTCATGTAACTCAAAAGAAATGTAAGAGAGTAACTGAAGCTGTATGCTTATGTAGATAACTGTAGTGCCCTCTGGGGTGGTTTGATAATGACAGGTGATAATTCTGATGGTGAACATACTCTGAAAAGAGGCAAGGACATCTATAAGCATTGTCGATTACTTGTAGGCATTGATGGCCTAGCAAATTCAGAGGTCTTCGACTAGTATAAAACAACTGCAATAGTCTAATAGTAAGACCCACTGTAATATGATATTGTGTTGAAGTTGAATGCTATGGGGGTCAACAACAATCAAGAGCAATGATGGTTCTCTCTGTGCCATTCGAGACTCCTCATTGTAAAGGTAATGAGAGTCAAGATACTGTCACCCTTTTGGAAACTTTGCTAATGTTGACAAAAAGGGAGATGTGACTCTAAGAAGCAAAAGGGATTCATGAAATCCATGGAATAAGATAAAAAAATGACGAGGAACATGACTAAAGTCAATATGTGGCGGGACTCAAGACTGCCTGTGGTTGGGGACATATGTGGATGATGATTGGCAGCATCCGTGGAACTGGATCTAACATCAGGGGGATGCCTAGATGTGGGTTAGATTATGCCAGAGGCATGACAAAGTGGACAAACTCAGATATTAGGGGTACATGGACTGTAGGAAACTCAGGGTTTGTGGATGATGTCAACATGAGGAGAGGATAGTAAATTCCCCAACCAAGGGCGACATGGGTTGCTTTCCCAGAAAAAGAAGGTCACCAAGGGGCGACAACAAAAGGACAAGTAAATGATGGAAACAAAGGTTTTTGTAAAATTTCCAAATGAATAAAGAATAATTTGGGAGGAGTGTACAAATACAGAAATGGGTACCCCAGTGCAAGATGGCTTGGCCTGTGAGGGCGAAAGTTGCATGGAGAACTGGTGGAGGCTAGGGGCCCCATGGGTGGGTTTCTATATGAGGTAGATGAATGGAGGGAAATTCACAGATGGGAAAATGATTGTGGATGAAATGGAAGGTTAATGATACTACGGGGGCGCAGTCAAAATAGAATTGTGATGAGATAACCTGGGAGTCCATTGGGAAAGATAGCAAAAATGAGGAGAAGGAGTATGTGGCTGATTCTTGGAAATGCGTAAGAATATCAGGAGTCCCATCCCTAGGGGGTGAAAGAAACATGAGTGTCAAAGTGCCAAGGGGGACTATGAATGGGACAAATAATGTGGGGAAGAGTGCTACTGGGTGACAGTACCGAAATGCAACAAAGGCGATAGTACTGTAGAGCTAGATGTGAGGATCCTACAGGCAAATGTCGTAGGCTGTGACTGGGAGATGCAATTGATATTCAGAGGGAATGATTACATGCCAATGTCTATCATATACATGAAGGGGTTGCGCTGGTTTGTGATGACCAAGTACCTTCACACATTAAAACTGAATACCCGACGTGAACAATATCTAAAGATAAAGCACATATAACAACTATTTGATAATTTTTAACATGAGCATGCATACCTGGACGTGATGTGAGAAAACTGATCCCCCAGGGATGAGTATGGATGGTGACCCGGGGAATGTGAATGTGTATGTGGAGGGATCCTGATCCCATGGCTGAAGACATATCGAAAAATATGCTCTATGCTCCTATAATTGAGTGTGGAAGTTTGGAAAAAAAGACTATATATAGCTGTGGGTCCCACAATGCCACCTCATTTGTACCTGCTACTATAGTGAGTTGACGAGAGGATTTGGGAGGAGATTTGGAGATTATGGGAGTTCGAGACGACTGATCTAGGATTTGTGAGAGCTAGGTTAATGGTCTCATCCTCTTGCATAGTAGTTAGGTTCTACTTTTCGGGTAGGGGTCGTACTAGGGGTTTTTGCAAGGGTGGGCCCACCAATGCATGAGAGAAGGAAGGGGACCCACACTCAAATGTGAGGGTATAATTCCCTCTCCCATGCATGATGTGTGACTGTTTTGATCGCAACCATGCATGGGGGGTGCATGGGTGGGACATACAGGTGCGCATTTAGTGCACACCTATTCAATTTACAGCTGCGCACTATGTGCAACTGTTTCGTCGACAACTACGCATTAGTGCACAACTGTGAAGAAAACATGTGCACATGAATGTGCACCTATGGGTGCAAAAGATGGGCATTGATGCACATGTGTTTATTTGATAGCTGCACATTGATTTTCACCTGTGCGAAGAACAAGCGCGCATGTGTGTGCGCCTGTGGGGGTGACAACTGCGCACTTGAGGCAAAATTGGGGTTCGTAAAAAAAATTGTATTTTTTGAATAATGTTTGTGAATGAATGATGATGACTGATCAAGTTATTTTTGGGTAAATGTAGGTGATCAGTGGAGTATGCTATTCCACTGGAGAGAGTGGAACTAGGAGGGCCTCAGGGTGGCGGTGAGGGATGAGTTGGGCATTTGGAGAGCCTTGCAGGCCTATGGGATGCTCAAGTTCTTCGACTTCCCACTGATACAAGTGCATGAGTATCTTTTGAAGTATCTGATGTCTATGTGGAGCACTGAGTTGTAGTGCTTCATTGTGCGAGGGGAGCAACTGAAATTCTCAGCTAGAGAGGATGTCTATTTCTTGACGGGGCTCCCTTTTTGGGGGATGGCCCTACCTGTTGATCCCTAATTTCCAGGGGATGTACACTTGGTAGACTTGGCATAGAGGTATTCTTTGGGGCTGAACTTTATGTTAGGTTTGGTCATGTGGATTGAAGCGATGGATGCACTCTTGCATCGATGCATCACCGTGATGATTGTGAGGAACGATGGATCCTTAGCGACTCAGTGGATCAATGATGGTCAATTGAGGATTATGCGATGGGTATTGGATGAAGATTTTTTTTCCTGGGGTGTGATGTTGCACACCAAGATGGTGGGGCAGATTAACTGGTGTCGGGAGGTCGATTCCGGTGATTTTTCCTTTGGATCTATCTTAGTGGCGTGGTTTTTGGAGAGGGTGGCCATGTTGTGCCCTAAAGTATTGCTGCCAGTGGATGAGGCATGAGAGCCATGACTAATGCAGTGGTCATATATTTTTGTACGCCATGGAGGTGGGGAGGGTAGCCATTATTTCATGGCCACCTTGGTGCATGTGTGGCGCCAGATGTCATAGATTATACTGTAGTTTCCATATGGTGGGATAGACTTCCGACATGACCCAGATATGGTGTTGCCTCATGGGGAGGATTTATATCAGAGATGTATGTTGGTGTACTTTATGTGTTGTGATTTTGATAGGGTAGCATATGTTTTATATGTATGGATGTTGATTCTATCTTTGTTTGTGTTTTTGCATATGTGGGGCCGTGAGGCCGAGAGGCAGAGTTGGTTGGAGAGTCGTCTCGTCAGGGGCCAGTGAGACCACCACAGGTAGAGTCGCAAGTGGGAGATAAATGTCGTAGGGACTAGGCTGGTTCAAGGACAAAAGATGAGGCGAGAGCCCACAAGAGGCATAGATTTGATGACCCCGGTGCAGGGCCATCACATGATCCTCTGGTAGAGGTCGGTGGGGTGTTAGAGGATTTTTTCCATCGGTTGGAGGTGGTGCTACAGGGTCTTCCTGAGGGCATGTGGTCTCATATCCATGACGAGGGAGTCCTGGAGCAGTGTGTGGGCCTTCCGACAGAGTTGCAGACCCTGATCCGCAGAGCAGTTGTAGCGGGGGAAACGATGACTAGGTGATTGCCCCCCGGACCTGGAGGACCCCTAGCTGATGGGGCACCTCCTGCAGATAGAGGACCTGGTGGTGGTGATTTAGAGGCACCATGAGTGCTTTTTTGTATATATTTTTTGTATTTATATAGGCTTGCGAGCTCATTTTGTACAGGGTAGTGTGACACCCATTTTGTACATATAGGGGTGAGGAGGGCTCACTTGCCTATGGGCGATGTAGATTTTGTACCATTTTGTAAACATTGATGACAT
>SNQJ01S0128653.1:43386-65797 GCA_010110895.2 Picea sitchensis | reverse complement strand
ACATGTTTTGGGATCTCCGTGATGTTTACATGTGATGAAATTTTGTGATGCTTTTGTATGATGTCTAATATATATGTTGTGACAGACTTTTGATGATTTACATATGTGTGATGGTGTGTTGATGTGATATATGCCAATCTAACACTAGGTTAGCCATGTTATCTACTATTTGATTGAATATGTGTAAATGTAATTGAATCAAAATGTCGAGATAAGAGTCTAACTTGCAAGTATTTGCGGAAGAGGCAATGGTCACAAACACGGTACACATTGTTGAGCTGTAGGACGACAAGCTAGGAATCTAATAAGATGCTAAGGTGAAGAATGTGGCGGTGACTGGCCTTGGTGAGGAGGCCAATGACAATTGTGTATTATGATTGGTTGTTGGTTTTTGAGCCCAAACATATGCCGCTTGAGTGGAGCAGCTCATGTGAGGGGGTATAGAGGGCCCAAGCGGCCAAAGTGAGATTCTTTGTCCAGCGGCTAGCTTCGTTACCGTGACCGATGTGGTAGGTTGATTGAGGAAACATAATTTCAAGTCTCTGGACAGAGGCTGTTGGAACAGGGGTAGACCCAGGGTTCAATGCTTACAACAATGCACCAACAAAACCCTAAATAATGGCCCTTTTGGCAACACCTACGAAGCATACGAGGTCTCACCCGAGGTAGAGGAAAGGGTGGTTGCAGGAATCAGATGTCTGCAACCTTAGCTGGGACACATATGTGTGACTGCAACACTTTAACAGAGAAATTAGCAGTTATAGTTCATTAATATTCAATCTTAGTTTACAACGCAGCTAAACCCTAATAATATATCAATGCAGTATTCACACAGATCCAATAGATTCAAGCACTAAGCATACCAACATAGATCAGATCCAACATTCAGTCACATTATTCAGCACTAAGCTAGCATATTAGATTATTCTAAGCATATATTAGTGCACTAAGCATTTAACCACATAAACAAGAGAACAACCATAGAGCACAAAGCAACCACAATGCAATATATACGCGGTTCACCCCCACCCTGGGGCTACGTCCACCAACTCTTCTTCTTTATTTTTTTCTATCAATCTTCTACATGCATAGAGCCATGATATCTTAATCTGTAGAGGACAAAATATTTGTGTGCACTCCATTAGATCCTCCTTCCCTGAGATACAACACAAAGCCTCTTCACAGTCTCTTACAATCACTTGAACTTAGCCTTGGAAATCTCACACAGTATGCACAAAGCATTTACAATCACCTCTTTCACTTAGCATAGCACCAAAAAACTCTGCTTCGACCTTCTCTTACATCACCTAGACTTCTATTTATACATTACAAAGAGGGCCTAAACATGGGCAAACCCATGGGCCGACATCCCCATACCTATTACATAAGCCCAAAACCAAAAAATCCCTAAAAAGGGGCCGAGATCCTGCGATCTCTGCTTCAACTTGTGCTCCGCCTTTGACAGCCTGTCAAAGTCCCCAAAATAGGTCAAACATGACCAAGGATCCTCAAAACTTTTTCAAGGGCCAACAAGCCCCCAACACTCACCTATGACTCATCTCACGTCACTCTGGTCTGGGTAGCTCTACCTCAAAATCCTCAAGCTGCTTCGACTTGTTGTTGTGCCACAACCTCCCACTCAACGAACTATTGGATATTGTTTCATTGACAGGTGATGCAGGAGCATCTCTCCAATCCAACCATGCACCAGCCATCCAACCAACTCAGTGCACACATTCAATGAGGAAAGACGCAACCCTTTCACGTTTTGAATTTGAATGTGAAGGCATTAAATATTGTAAGGTTGTTAGAGCCAAAAGGCCATGCCTATACGTAGGCTTTAGATGTAGATAGCCTTTAATGGTTGTAAGGCTGAGATCTAGCTCCGATCTGGACTAGACAACCATTAATTGTAAATTCAATGTAGATGAATAAAGTAGGTATCTTGGAGGGAAGAGCTCAAATAGCCCCTCATGTAAAAGATCTTGGATCTTGTATTAGAGAAGAGAGAGTTGTAGCAGGAAGTTGTAAGAGAAGAACCCATGTACAGAAGTTCTGAATTAATATAAAGAGCTTTGATTCAGACTCATGGTGTCATGGTGCTTTCTGTGTGTACATGTTGAATGATATGCTTATGGTTGTTTACTCTCTCTTCTATGCATTTGTTGTTATGCTGTGTTGAATGTATGATTTCATGTTGAATGTTGAAGTCTGAGAGAGAGAGAGAATGAGTTTCAATTGTTTCTCTTCCTGAGTGAGAGAATTTCCTGCAAGGAGTGCAGTGAATTCGTCCGTAAGGAGTGCGTTGACAAAGGTTCAGGGTTTATCTCTGAAAGATCAGGAGGGATACCATTGTTCTCATTCCAACAGAAGTGCAGGAGTAACACATGAAGCCGTGCAAGGAGTACATAGGCGTTGGAATTCTTAGGACTTATCGAAAAAAAGGGGAGTTGAAGGACTGCTGTTGCAGAGGAGTGCACAAAGTCGAAGAGTTCAAATACTTTGAAGTGTTTGAGGGATTGCCGTAAGGAGTGTGTGTAGAAGTCCTTTGGAGACTCAAGTTGCGAAGAAAGCATAGGAGGGTTAGTGCCTTTGAAGTATCCCAGGTGCAACGAAGCGAAGTTGCTTTGCAGGTGGATAAGTACCGATGAAGGAATACCTCGTTCATTTCGCAAAAGTTGTTAAGGAAGGAACAGACGGACATAATTCTCCGTGGAGAATTCTTGAAGTCCCAAGGGTCGTTAGATCTTGCAGAGGAGTAAGGGGAGTTACGGAAAGTGCTTTTCAAAGCATAATTTTAGGAGAAATAGGGACGTTGGATCAAAGCTGACGAGGGTCGTCGGATCACTCGTGAACTCTCATTTTGGAGTTCGGAGGTTTGAAGGGGCAGAAGAATTCATGTCAGAACTAGAGGACAGTGAAGTGACAAGTGGTGCACTTGTCACCAGGTGGAGTCAAAATCCGTTGACTATTTTCATGGTTTTGTGGGTTGGAGAACTGAGAGCTTGGCATCAGGATTCACAAAATTGTGAAGTGCGAAATTTTGAAAAGGCAAAAAGTTTCGTTGTGGGGCCAACATTTGATAGCGTGTCAGAATTCGACATTTCGACATTCGGGAAGACAAGAGGTAAGGGATTCTTTGTTCCAGGATTCCTGAAATCACAAAACATGATATGACCGTGCAAGAGGAGGATGTGGCGACATTTTGGGGATTTGTCATTTCGGGTTTTGGCATTTGGAAGGCCGGGAACTCGACGACAGGTATCATGAAGTCGTGATCCCTGAAGTCCCGAATTTAGAAAAAGGGAATGACGTTATTTTGGCCCAAAGGGTTTGACTTGGTGCCTGGTGTTTGTCCATGCAGGCTTAGCTCATAAGGACCTATGCATCAATTAGTTGAAGGTTCCGATAGGGATCCAAAAGAGCCACTTCAGCTTAGAGAGGGAGATTTGAATGGTCCTGTGAGTGGATCTCAACCTGTGGGTTGGGGGTCTGCGTCAAGTTTGGTATCAGAGATTGACTCTGTTTGTATATTTCAGGCAGAGAAAGAAGGAAGGAAAATACTCTGATATATACAAGTTTGGTATCAGAGATTGACTCTGTTTGTATATTTCAAGCAGAGAAAGCAGGAAGGAAAATACTCTGATATATAGAAGTTTGGTATCAGAGGCAACTTGCAGATAGATAGTAGGCATAATGAATACTGAAGGTCATGCATGCGGTGGAAAGAATAACCATCAGCAGCAGGAGAATGCTGTAAGAGATAAAGAGCTCGCCGAGATCAGAGCAAGGATGGATGAGCTAGCACTATGGATGCATCATAATGCTAAGTCGAGATGGGTATATGAATGGCCCATGAGGGCGAAAGAAAAATGGCCAGTCATGGCATTGATGGCCAAAATACAACAGAGGCTGTTGAAAATATGGTTGAGGCATGTTGAAAACCTCAACAGACTAGAGGAGAAAATGGTTCAGGTGTGTGAACCAAAGGATGGGAGAAACCTCAGTAGTACGGATGACATGGGATCAATTGAAGATCTCAAGGACTGCCAAGAGGGTAGAATAGAAGTTCCCAATTTCCAAGAGGGAAATGAGATGAGATCATTGCGGGATCTCATAGACTGTCAAGAGGATAGTTGGGGAATTTCACATTTCCAGGAGGGCAATAAGATGAGATCGCTGGGAGATCTCATAGACTGTCAAGAGGACAACAGGGAAATACCATATTACCAGGAGGGCAAGGGAGAGCATATGAACTCGGATTTGAGTTCATATCAATAGATGTAGCTGATGAAGAAGGAGGATCAGAGTAATCTTCTGATCATTGGAGGAATTGAAATATTCCTGCCACTTAGCTCATTTGGGGCTAAAACCCATGTTGCAGATGCAACAACAACAAAAGGATAGCCGACAGAGACTGTGATGGAAGAAGAAGTGGAGAAACCACTGATGACTTCCCAAGAAGAAGAAGGAAATGAGCATTCCAAGGAATGGCTCAAAATTTTCAGCCAGGCAACTGAAACAGAGACGACTGAAGCATTTGAGCTTGCAGCAGAAGAAGCCAAGGAGGAGGCAGACAACATAGATTTTGCTGATCCGTATCAAGAATTTGAAGCCCTGGAGAAGAGGGTAAAAATGCACATCCAAAAAGTCAAGCTGGAGGTAAAAGAAGGAGGATTCCAGTCTAAGGAACAACTGGAAGGAGTTGGAGACATACCAGCAAGAGGAATGGCATCAACAACACTGTTAGAGATGATGGCTGAACAACAGGTCAGTCAAGAGAGGAGGAGGAGACTGCATGAACATATCCAGCCAGGGAAACAACTAGATGAGGTGATCAATGAGATCAGGGAGCTGATGATTAGATCACAAGATACTGCTAGCGGGGGGAAGCTGAGCAGAAGGGAGACTACCAAAGCAACAACAAAGAAACAACAAAAACAACAACAATAATAAATACATGGAGCAGAGAGACAACTCCGAAGAATTGTTTGGGATCCAGGAGGATTTCAATAGCCAAGATGGGAAGCTCATGAGCAGGAGCTCATGATTTTTGCAGCAGAGGAGTATGATGCAGGAGCATCTCTCCAAGCCAGCTATGCACCAGCCAACCAACCAACTCAGTGCACACATTCAATGAGGAAAGGCGCAACCCTTTCACGTTTTGAATTTGAATGTGAAGGCATTCAATATTGTAAGGCTGTTAGAGCCAAAAGGCTGTGCCTATACGTAGGCATTAGATGTAGACATCCTTTAATGGTTGTAAGGCTGAGATCTAGCTCCGATTTGGACTAGACAACCATTAATTGTAAATTCAATGTAATTGGATAGAGTAGGTATCTTGGAGGGAAGAGATCGAAAAGACCCTCATGTAAAAGATCTTGGATCTTGTATTAGAGAAGAGAGAGTTGTAGCAGGAAGTTGTAAGAGAAGAACCCATGTACATAAGTTCTGAATTAATATAAAGAGCTTTGATTCGGACTCATAGTGTTATGATGCTTTCTGTGTGACATGTTGAATGATATGCTTATGGTTGTTTACTCTCTCTGCTATGCATTTTTTGTTATGCTATGTTGATTGTTGAATTCTGAGAGAGAGAGAATGAGTTTCAATTGTTTCTCTTCCTGAGTGAGAGAAGTTCCTGGAAGGAGTGCAGTGAAATCGTCCACAAGGAGTGCGTTGAAAAAGGTTCAGGGTTTATCTCTGAAAGATCAGGAGGGATACCGTTGTTCTCATTCCAATAGAAGTGTAGGAGTAGTGCAGGAATCCGTGCAAGGAGTGTGCAGGCATTGGAAGTCTTAGGACTTATCGACAAAAAGGGGAGTTGAAGGACTGTTGTTGTAGAGGAGTGCACAAAGTTGAAGAGTTCAAATACTTTAAAGTATTTGAGGGATTGCAGCAAGGAGTGCACGCAGAAGTCCTTATGAGACTCAGGTTGTGAAGAAAGCACAGGAGGGTTAATGCCTTTGAATTATCCCAGGTGCGGCAAAGTGAAGTTTCCTTACAGGTGGATAAGTCCCGATGAAGGAATACCTCATTCATTTCGCAAAAGTTGTTAAGGAAGGAACGAATGGTCAAAATTATCCGTGGAGAATTCGAGAAGTCCCGAGGGCCGTTAGATCTTGCAGAGGAGTAAGGGGAGTTATGGAAAGTGATTTTCAAAGCATAAGTTTAGGAGAATTAGGGACGTTGGATCCAAGCCGACGAGGGGCATCGGATCACTCGTGAACTCTCATTTTGGAGTTCGGAGGTTTGAAGGGCAGAAGAATTCATGTCAGAACTAGAGGATGATGAAGTGACAAGTGGTGCACTTGTCGCCAGGTGGAGTCAAACTCTATTGACTATTTTTAGGGTTTCGTGGCTTGGATAACTGAGAGCTTGGCATCAGGATTCACGAAATTGCAAAGTGCGAAATTCTGAAAAGGAGGAAAGTTCCATTGTGGGGCCAAAATTTGATAGCGTGTCAAAATTAGACATTTCGACATTCAGGAAGACAAGAGGTAAGGGATTCTTTGTTCCAGAATTCTCAAAATCATGAAACGTGATACAAACATGCAAGAGGAGGATGTGGTGACATTTTGAGGATTCGTCATTTCGGGTTTTGACATTTGGAAGGCTGGGAACTCGACAACATGTATCGCAAAGTCGTGATCCCCAAAGTCCCGAATTGAGAAAAAGGGCACGGCATTATTTTGGCCCAAAGGGATTGAGTTGGCGCCTGGTTTTTTTCCATGCAAGCTCAACTCATAAGGACCTGTGGATCAATTAGTTGAAGGTTCCAATAGGGATCCAAAAGAGCCACTTCGGCTCAGAGAGGGAGATTTGAATGATCCTGTGAGCGGATCTCGACTTGTGGGTTGGGGGTCTGCGTCAACAAGTCCCTCTAAGCATTGTTCAGCTGCAGTGATGACTTTCTCCAGTTCTTCTCCTCGGCCTTCAATCTCTATGAATAGTTTACAAGCCTCATCCTATGTTGGTTGGAGCCTCTGAGTCACTTCCATGACTTTGCTATGAATGGTGTGGGCCTCCTGTTGAGCAGTGCGCTGCTCTTGGGATCGCTTCATCCTATCAATGGTCGACAGTGGCTTCAATTGCATCTCTAATGTTTCTTCTTGTTGCTTTACCTCCTGAAGCTGTGACTCTAGTGCCTTCATTTCAGGATCCTCAGTGAGTCTCTCATAAGTCTGGGCACTGCAATCACTTAGCTATTTACATTCCATGGTGAGGGCCTTGATTCTCTCAACTATGCTTTGAGTAGTTGCTTCTCATTGATCCCACACATCCTGTGGAGTACTAGGCACTTTTCGTAGCTCTAAGTCTCCTATTCTTTGTTGAAGCAGCTAGATATCTTCCGCGAGATATGCTACTTGTTGCTCCACTTGGTCTTCTGCCTTTGGCTCTAAGCCCGTCATAGAGAGAAGTTCTCTGTCGACTTCTTCTTTGACTCCAAGATGCTCTGTGAGCATCTACTATTTTTTTTACTTGACTTGTGCCCTCTCTTCTTCAAACTTGGATTGAATGTCATCCTTCTCCTTTTGTGCGACCCGATGTTGCTCTACCATTTCTTCTTGGGATTGTTTCAGGGCCACTATGGCTTGGTCTTTCTCAGCTTGTATTTGATAAAGGTGAGCTTTGGTCACATCAGCTAGTCAATGGAGTTGGGCAGACACATCTCCCAACTCTAGTTCTTCTGATGGTGGGGGCCCAGTGGATATTGCGCGACTGGATTGAAGGGACTGTTGTACCCCTCTGAGTTCAACCTCGATACTTTCGTACATCTCCTCCTACTTGGCTTCATGTTTTTGCAAGATGTCCTGTGAGGCATCTGCTACAACTACGATGATGAAGTCAAAGTCATCTATAGTGAGCACAACCTGCATCTTAGTCAAAGTGGCTCTAGATTTATTTCAGGAAGTGGGTTTTGTGGGGGAAACCTTCCTTTTCTTCAAGGGATCAGCCTCATCAACAAGATCCCTAGGCGGTGTTACTTCACCTTACTTCTGCTGATCTTCTTTTTCATTGGTATATTCTTGATCTACTTCATCATCACCCCCTCGACCAGGTGATATTGAAGTAGTTTCTTCCGATGCATAGCTCAAGTTTTGAATATATTTAGTCTTCTTCCTTTTGCTAGGTCGAGGAGTGTCCTTTTATTCATGATTGGTCTCAGGGTTACCGATTAGTTTAGGGTTTGAAATTTCTACGGGGTCAATGGGGATGAGGAGCTCTGTAGACCAGTCCTTGGTTATCTATTCGAGGTCCTCCTCTGTGAGTTTGTAGTATGACTGAATCTCTTCTTTATGCTCATTTGCGCGCGTGGTGATATAAATGAAGTGTCGATCTAAATGAAACTTCATGAGGGGTCAGAATCGATCCAGGGTGTTTGGCGTCATGCAAGGGACAACTTTGATAGCCCTCTTCAGTTGGAGATAATATGTATGAAATACCGTGTTCGACTGCCATTATTTTCCCATATTGCTTGAGTACCAGATCATGGTGAACTTCACAGTGAGCGGCTTGAACGACTCAATGTACAGGAAGGTTGCACCTTCTGGCATCTATCAAGTGGTAAATGCGATGAGGATCAGGAGCCAGATAAAGTGGAACTCATAGCCCTGATCCTGAGCTTCATGGAATTCTAATTCCAGCTGGTTGACCAAGTACTTCACCCAGTTCATCTGGATTCCTTCTACACATTTCCCGACGAAGTCAACAACGGATCCTGTGACCTGTGTAGGTCTGTTATTTCTCACGTGATTTCCTGCGATCAATTGGTAGGCTAGGCACACTGCACCATTTTGGATGGAAGCTACCTTGTAGCCTCACGTTCCCTTTTCTACATCGCTATATGTGTCTTTGATATTCTGTGCCAATGCGTGATCTGTAGCCTTCCCTGGGTAGAAGTCTTGCGGGTCGAGTCCCTGCATGATCAATCCGGTGATCCTATGGATCAACATAGGATTGACTGTGATGTGTCAGTATAGCCATAGGTATCCTCCATGGTAACATGAGAGTAGGAGCTTAAAACATGCGTTAACCTCCTCGTGCCTTCCAAAGTGTGGAATCTTCATTACATTCAAGAGGGTGGACTGCGTGAGGTTCATAGTCCATGGTTGGGGGATTATTTTTGAGTTCTTCCCCTTCATCTCGGTCAAGTATTTGTAAGGAGTGAGCATACTATGGTTCTTGCAGTCTCCTAGGTTGAATTCGTTGAACTTCAACGTCACAATCTTATCCTGCTGCGTTCTAATTGTGTGTATCCCCTTCGAGAGGTACGCAGTAACCATGGTGTAATCAAAGTCCATTGGGATGCTATCATGGCTCACCGCGTCGGATAGAGGTGGGATGTAGTCAGGTAAGATGGTCAAGATTAGCTTCATGCTTTCCAAGTCATCTAGGTGCTTGGTTCTTTTCTCTGCTGCTGGTTGGGATGTTCCAGATCCGCGAGCAGTCGACGGAGAGGCTTGCACTCCTCTCTTTGAGGAATCTTGAATACCCACAGAAAACACTTTCTCAGCCATGAGGTCGATCAGAACTTCTTTGATGATTTTCTCTGCGGCACTGAGCTGATTTGACATGCACGCTTATATCGGATAACTCAGATGGATGAATGAGTTCTCAAAGCAATAGAACCAGTGTCGATATTACTAAACACAATGCAGTAGCAATGAGTTGGATAGGATACAATTCACAAAAGTGTTTTCAGTGAAACAGTCAGCGCAATAAGTAGACAACGGTGTAATAGGTATCTCCAATGGACAAGAGACCTTCATAAATGCGGT
This sequence comes from Picea sitchensis, assembly GCA_010110895.2. NCBI lineage: Eukaryota > Viridiplantae > Streptophyta > Pinopsida > Pinales > Pinaceae > Picea > Picea sitchensis. Next base: position 56,015 of record SNQJ01S0128653.1, on the reverse strand, counting down.
TCTGTCTCTTGCGGTGTGGTCCCAATGGTCAGGTGGTGAGCTCTCTGGCCATACATGTTGTTCTAACCATTTGGGGCATCGACTAACAATTATAATGATTTCAATGTCTATATTGCTTCGCCATGTTGCATTGTTTTGATATCTCGATGAAGCTCCAGTTTTGCAAACCTTCCTTCTGTGAAGTCCCCTCTGGAATATTCTATAACCGTTCTATATTTTCTCTCTTCTTACGGAGATTCTTAGCCTTCTTCCCTGTAGTCTTTGTCTCGATTATCCTCTTTCCATTCTGATTCTTATCTCCTTTTGGCATAGTAACTTCACACTATTGAGATTATTTCATAGGATCAGAGGGTAATACATCTTCTCTATTTGGGGTAGGTTTTCTACTCGTTTGTGAGTTTGATTGTGTTCTTTAAACTTTGACATCCAAGTTTCTAGTTCTAAGTAGCTTCAATCTCTTCTCCTGTTCTTCAATCAAGTGTGCTATCCTCTTAGTCATGAAATCTTTTAATTCTTGCTTCTTCTGCTCTAAGACTTCCTCTTCTTTCCTTTTGGCCTAATCCATTTCAATCCAAGGTTTTCCTAGTAATATAGCAAATGGGGCGTTGTTCTCAATAAATTTAACAATCTTAAAATATTCCTCTTTCAAAGTTCCATGAGCACTCATAGATATTTGAGTGAGTCTTCCACATAGGGTTATCAACTTTCCTCTAATTAATTCTATTCCTCCCAATGAAGGAATCATAACAGGCTTTCCTAAAGTTTCCCAAGTTCTTTCTATCATGATATTTACATGTGTTTCTTCATCCAGAACACAGTCAATGTCGAAGTCTCCTATTATTTCTTCTATGCATTGTTTTTCTTTGAATATCTCTAATGAGTTGATATTTATGTGATCATTTAGGGTTTCTTTCATTTATAGAAATACATTCTCTGATTCTTTCTGGGGGTTCTTCCATGGTCTCATTTTCTTGACCTTCCTCGGGGTTTTCTTGTCTCATATTCATTCTGTCAAGCTTAGAAATCATTCTAGGGAAATATAAAACTTCATGATCCATAGCTTTACAACAAAGACAACTAGGTCTTCTACCAGGGCATTCCTTAGAAATATGTCCCGGTCTTCTACAACTGTAACAAAGAGTTAATCCTCTCTTTCTTTGAAATGATCCCCAACCTTTCCTGTATTATGCACTAGGATCATAGTAGATAGCATACAAAAATGTATTTCTAGGATCCTACAACCATTTGTTAGTCCAAACATTCTTTCTATGCATGGGAATAACATATCTTTCACTATTTTTGTCAGATCTACTCATATCAAACCTTATTTCATATAGATGTGCCCTACTTTTCAATCTAGGACAAAATTTATCAAACATACCTAGATCCATACTTTTGAAACAAAATTTTCCACTTATCTTACCTTTTTAGTAAAAAAATTTCACTGTTCTTACCTTTATCAGAGCACAAAGATTTAAGATCTTACCTCTTTAACCAAAAATTCTTACTTTACTTTTATCAGAGGACAAATTTTTCATGTCTTACCTCTTTTCTTCAGATCTGAATTTTCTTCTTGGCATAGATATTCATAGGTCAAGTAGAATACTGCGCACTAGGGAAACAGATCTATGCACATAACTTTCTCTTTTTTGTAGTTCCCAGCAATCATAGTTTCAAGTCCTGACAACATAACCATTTGTTGGCACAGGGGTAGACCCAGTGTTCAACGCTTACAACAATGCACCAAAAAAACCCTAACTACCAACCCTTTCGACAACACCTGCGAAACAGATGAAGTCTCACCCGAGGTAGAGGTAGGGATGGTTACGGGACTTAGATGTCTGCAGCCTTAGATGGGACACATATCTATGATTGTAACACTTTAACATAACACTTAGAAGTTATAGTTCATTAATATTCAGTCTTAGTTTAAAACAAAACTAAACCCTAATAATAGATCAGTGCAATATTCACACAAATTCAATAGATTCAAGCACTAAGCATACCAACATAGATCAAATCTAGCATTCACTCACATTATTCATCACTAAGATACCATATTAGATTCTTCTAAGAATATATCAGTACACTAGGCATTTAACCACATAAACAAGAGAACAACCATAAATCACAAAGAAACCACAATGTAGGATATACGTGGTTCACCCCCACCTTGGGGCTACATCCACCAACTCTTCTTCTTTATTTCTTTCTTTCAATCTTCTACATGCACAGAGCCATGATATCTTACTCTGCAGAGGACATGAGGTCTGCGCACACTCCACTAGATCCTCCTTCCCTGAGTTACATCACAAATCCTCTTCGCAGTCTCTTACAATCACTTTCACTTAACCTTGCAAATCTCACACAGTATGCACAAAGAATTTACAATCATCACTTGCACTTAGCATAACACCAAAAACCTCCTCTTTGACCTTCTCTTAAATCGCCTAGACTTCTATTTATACATTACAAAGAGGGCCTAAACATGGGTAAACCCATGGGACGACATCCCCATACCCATTACATAATCCAAAAACCCAAAAATCCCTAAAAAGGGGTCGAGATCCTGTGATATCTGCATTGACTTGCACTCCGCCTTCGACAACCTATCGAAGTCCCAAAAATAGGTCAAACATGACCAAGGATCCTTAAAACTGGGTCAAGGTCCATAAGATGTGCGTGTTACATTTCAGACAGAGGCACGGTGGGTGCACAATGTGCAATGAACATAAAACCTTTGGGTGCACTGTGTGCAGAATGCGCAGAGAACAAAAGTGTTGTGGGGGCACAATGCTTGAAATGCATGTCTGTGGGATGAAAATCCCGCGCACGTTCTGCTACGCATTTGGGTGAATTTTTTTAAGTGGACTTATCCTCCTCCATATCCAAATTCATCTCTTTGCAGGTAGGTCTAGGGGGGTTATTATCCCTGCAAGGCAAATAGGTAAAAAATAAGTGCTCAAACAACCCAAATGGGGAGGAAGTTGATACCTTATCCCTAGTATGGTCGCCAATTTGTTGTGTCCTTTTTGTCACTCCAATGAGAAAAAGAAGGGCACTTGCAAGTCTAGTTGGGCTTGCTAGACATGACAGAGGTTAGTGTATGAATAAAATGACTCAATCACATGAAATAAACAAACAACTAAGCTAACAACTAAATAAATAACTATAAAAATAAAACTAAAATGGATGAGGAAATTATAACCAAAATTAATCAAACAAATGACCAATATTCATGCCACCAATGGAGAAGTATATTAGTGGACAAACACTGCAGAGAAAAGGGGGACTTATGGATCCCCTCTTCCTCCTTGGGAGGGCTCTTAAATCACCTATGTGAGATATCTTCTTACAAATGGTAAACTAGAAATAAAATGGTGAAGAAATCCAACCTTATTCCCTCAAGAGGTGAGGTGAATAGCTTAATGCGATGATGCTAGTATGCTCCAAGAATAAAGGAGGCTTCTTATAGGAGAATAGAGGCATCATAGCAATACAATGAGATTCTTGAATTCATAGTGCACCCATGGCCTATTTTTATAGCAAGTCTTTGAGTCAATATCCAATCGGTCTTTAGTGTGAACAAGGGGCCCTTTAGGGCACCCTTAGGTATTTGAACAATCCCCCATTCAGATTCAAATCAGATTTGAGGGTCAAATCAAGTTGGGAGCTGGTCCAAAAGTGGGTGAGGGGCTAACAAGAACCATAAATGCACCGTTCATAGGAGTGCACAGATTTTCTCGTACACAGTCGTGCATCGGGAGCATGCACGATTTTATGATGCTTTTGGCCTCTACATGTGCACACGCTTCCTTTAGTGTTTCAGTGCATGTCAATTTATTGACTAGTTGTATAGTTTTTCCCTTTTGGAAATGCATTTTTGGGGCTATAGGTGAACTAAGAGGTGTTTGGAGATTCTGTATTCCTATAACCATTTGCGGATGAAATTTCAGTGATAATAGATGCCCCTTGATGTGTGAGGTTAGGAGCATACGTATAGTTGAAACACATCAATGTTTATTCTAATGAGAGTACCATTGTAATGAATGGTGTTGATAGGAACTGCAAGAGAGATCCATCGGAGGGAGAGGGGAAACTGTGGGACCCAAACCTTTCTCTAGGTAGGGGAAAATAAAAGCTGTATACAAATGAGGTGGGCATGCCCCATGCTCGTGTCATGTAACTCAAAATAAATGTAAGACAATAACTGAAGCTGTATACTGATGTAGATAACTGCAACGCCCTCCAGGGTGGTTTGATAACAACATATGGCAATTCTTATGGTGAACATACTCTGAAAAGAGGCAAGGATGTCTGTAAGAAGTGTCGATGACTTGTAGGCATTGATGGCCTAGAAAATTTAGAGGTCTTCGGTTAGTATAAAACAACTGCAATAGTCGCATAGTAAGACCCAATGTAACATGAGATTGTGCTGAAATAGAATGCTATGGGGGTCAACGACAAAAAAGAGCAATGATGGTTCTCTCTGTGCCATCCGAGACTGCTCATTGTAAAGGTAATGAGAGTCAAGATACTGTCGCCCTTCTAAAAAAATTGCTGATGTCGAAAAAAAGGGAGATGGGAATCCAAGAAGCAAAAGGGATTCATGAAATCCATAGAATAAGATCAGAATTTGATGAGGAACATGGACAAAGTCAATAAGTGGTGGGACTCAAGACTTCCCCTGGTTGGGGACATATGGGGATGATGATTGGCAACAACCGTGGAACTGGATCTAGCGTCAGGGGGACGACTAGATGTGGGTTAGATTGTGCCAGAGGCATGAAAAAGTGGACAAACTCAGATATTAGGGGTACATGGACTATGTGATCCTCAGGGTTTATAGATGATGTCAACATGAGGATAGGATAATAAATGCCCCAACCAAGGGAGACATGGGTTTCTTTGCCAAAAAAAGAAGGTCACCAAGGGGCGACAACAAAAGGCTAAGTAAATGATGGAAACAAAGGCTTTTGTAAAATTTCCAACTGGATAAAGAATAATTTGGGAGGAGTGTACAGATACAGATATGGGCACCCCAGTGCAAGATGGCTTGGCCTATGAGGGAGAAAGTTGCATGGAGAACTGGTGGAGGGTGGGGGCTCCATGGGTGGGTTTTTGTATGAGGTAGATGAATGGAGGGAAATTCGTAGATGGGAAAACTGATTGTGGATGAAATGGAAGCTTAATGATACTACGAGGGCATAGTCAAATTAGAACCGTGATGAGATAACCTGGGAGTCCATTGGGAAAGCTAGCAAAAATGAGGAGAAGGAGTATGTGGCTAATTCTCAGAAATGTGTAAGACTATCAGGACTCCCATCCCTAGGGGGTGAAATCAACATGAGTGTCAAAGTGCCAAGGGGGACTATGAATGGGACAACTCATGTGGGGAAGAGTGCTACTGGGTGGCAATACTGAAATGCAATAGAGACGATAGTACTGCAGAGTGGGATGTGAGGATCCTACAGGAAAATGTCAGAGGGTGTGACTGGGAGATACAATTTATATTCAAAGGGAATGATTACATTCCAATGTTGATCATATACCTGAAGGGGATGCACTGGTTTGTGATGACCAAGTACCCACACACATTAAAACCGAATACCCGACATGAACAATATCTGAAGATAAAGCACATATAACAACTATTTGATAATTTTGAACATGAGCATGCGTACCTGGACGTGATGTGAGAAAAATGATTCCCCGTGGCTGAGTATGAATGGAGACCCAGGGAATGTGACTGTGTAGGTGGAAGGATCCTGATCATGTTGCTGAAGACATATCGAAAAATGAATGCTCTGGGCTCCTATAATTGAGTGTGGAAGTTTGGAAAAAGGGACTATATAGAGCTATGGGGCCCACAATGCCACCTCATTTGTACCTGCTGCCATAGTGAGTTGACGAGAGGATTTGAGAGGATATTTAGAGATTATAGGAGTTCGAGCCGACCGATCCAGGATTTGTGAGAGCTAGGTTAGTGGCCTCATCCTCCTGCATAGTAGTTAGGTTCTACTTTATGGGAAGGGTCGTACAGATGGCCGTACTAGGGGTTTTTACAGGGGTAGGCCCACCAATGGGTGTAAGAAGGAAGGTGACCCATGCTCAAATGAGGAGGTATAATTCCCTCTCCCACGCATGATGTGTGACCTTTTTTTATCACAACCGTGCATCAGGGGCGCGTGGGTGGGACAAATAGGTGCACATTTGGTGCGTGCCTGTTCGATTTACAGCTGCGCACTGTGTGCAACTATTTCGCTGACAGCTGTACATTAGTGCACAACTGTGAAGAGAACTGGTGTGCATGAATGCACACCTGTGGTTGCGACAGATGCACATTGATGCACATATGTTTCTTCAATAGCTGCGCATTGATGCACACCTATGCGAAGAACATGCACACATGTGTGTGCACCTATTGGGGTGACAACTGTGCACTTGAGGAAAATATGGGGTTGGTAAAAAAACTTGTATTTTTTGAATATTTTTTGTGAATGAATGATGATGGCTGATCAAGTGTTGTTTAGGTAAATGCAGGTGATTAGTGTATTATTCCAGTCCACTGGAGAGAGTGGGACTGAGAGCGCCTCATGGAGGTAGTGAGGGATGAGCCAAGCATTCGGAAAGCCTTGGTGGCCTATGGGCTGCTAAAGTTCTTCGACTGCCCACTGATACGGGCGCATGAGTATGTTCTACAGTATTTGATGTCTATGTGGAGCACTGAGCTGTAGTGCTTCATTGTGCGGGGAGAGAAGCTGACATTCTCGGCTAGAGAGGATGTCTATTTCTTGATGGGGCTCCCTTTTCGGGGGATGGCCCTACCTACTGATCCTTAGTTGCCAGGGGATGTACAATTGGCAGACTTGGTGCTAAGGTATTTTTCGAGGATGAAATTTATGTCAGGTTCGGTCATGTAGATTGAGGTGATGGATGCGCTCTTGCATCAGTGCATCACTACGATGATTGTGAGGATTGATGGATTGTTAGCGACTCAACGGATCAGTGGTGGTCAACTGAGGATTATGCGGAGGGTATTAGATGGAATCTGTTTGCTTGGGGTGTGATGTTGCACACCATGATGGTGTGACATATTAACGGGTGTCGGGAGGCTGACTCCAGTGATTTTGCCTTTGGATCTATCTTGGTGGCGTGGTTTTTGGAGAGGGTGCCCATGTTTCACCCTAGAGTATTGATGCCGGTGGCTAAGGGATGGGAGACACGATTAATGTGGTGGTCATCTATGTTTGTACGACATGGAGGTGGGGAGGGTGGCCATTACTTCACGACCACCTTGGCATGTGTATGGCGCTAGATGCCACATATTATATTGCAGTTTCCATATGGTGGGATGAACTTCTGGCATGACCTAGATATGGTGTTGCCTCATAGGGAGGATTGGGACCAGAGAGGTATGCTGGTGTACTTTATGTGTTGTGATTTTGATAGGTTAGCATATGTTTTATAGGTATGGATGTTGATTCTATATTTGTTTGCATTTTTGCAGATGTGGGGTCGTGAGGCTGAGAGGCGGAGATGGTTGGAGAGTCAGCTCATCAGGGGCTAGTGAGACCACCGTGGGTGGGAGAGAGACATCGGAGGGATGAGGTTGGTGCGAGGCCAACATATGAGGCGAGAGCCGATAGTAGGTGTAGATTTGATGACTCCGGTGTAGGGACATCACATGCTCCTTCGGTAGAGGTCGACGGGGTGTTAGAGGATTTCCACCACCAGTTGGAGGTGGTGCTATAGGATGTTCCCGAGGGAATGTGGTCTCATATCCAAGATGAGGGAGTCTTGGAGCATTGTGTGGGCCTTTCGGTAGAGTTGCAGACCCTTATCCATAGAGAAACTGTAGCGGGGGAAATGATGACTGGGCAACTTCCCCCTTGACTTGGAGGAACCCCAGCTGGTGGGGCACCTCCTGCAGATAGAGGACCTGGTGGTGGTTCTTTAGAGGAACCATGAGTGCTCTATTGTATATATTTTTTGTATTTATATAGGTTTTGTACAGGGTAGTGTGACACCCATTTTGTACCTATAGGGGTGAGGAGGGATCACTTGCCTATGGGCGATGTAGATGTTGTATGATTTTGTAAACATCGATGACATAATGATTGATATATATATATACATGTTTTGGGATCTCCGTGATGTTTACATGTGATGACATTTTGTGATGCTTTTGTATGATTTCTAATCTATATGTTGTGACAATTTTTTGATGATTTATGTATGTGTGATTATGTCTTGATGTGATATATGCCAATCTAACACTAGGTTATCCAGGTTATCTGCTATTTGATTGAATCATCATGGAATATGTGTAAATGTAATTGAATAAAAATGTCGAGATAAGAGTCTAACTTGCATGTATTTGCGGAATAGGCAAGGATCGTGGACACGGTACTCATTGTTGAGCTGCAGGATGACAAGCTAGGAATCTAATAATATGCTAAGGTGACGAATGTGGCGGTGACTGGCCTCGGTGAGGAGGCCAATGATGACTTTGTATTCTTCTTGGTTGTATGTTGTTGAGCCCAAACATATGCCGCTGGAGTAGAGTAACTAATGTGAGGGGCTATAGAGGGACCAAGAGGCTGAAGCGAGATTCTGTGTCTAGCGGCTAGCTCCATCAGTGTAACCAATGTGGTAGGCCGATGGAGGAAAAATAATTTCAAGTCTCTAAAAAAATGCATGGGTTACAGTTCATATAGAAGCACGGTGGGCACACAATACACATAATGCACAACAAATGAAAAACCTTTGGGTGCACTGTGGGAATAATGCACAGAGAACAGAAGTGTTGTGGGGGAACAATGCTTGAAATGCATGTCTGTGGGATGAAAATCTTGTGCACGTTCTGATACGTGTTTGGGGAAATTTTTTTAAGTAGAATTCTCCTCCTCCAGCTCCAAATTCAGCTAATTGCAGGTAGGGCTAGGTTGGTTATGATCCATGCAAGGAAAAAAGGTAAACAAGAAGTGCTTAAACAACCCAAATGGGGAGGAAATTGATACCTTATCGCTAGTATGGTCTCCAATATGTTGTGTCTTTTTCGTCACTCCAATGAGCAAAAGAAGGGCACTTGCAAGTCTAGTTGGGCCTGCTAGACATGACAGAGGTTAGTGTATGAATCAAATGACTCAATCACATGAAATAAACAAAAAACTAAGCTAACAACTAAAGAAATAACTATAAAAATAAAACTAAAATGCATGAGGAAATTAGAACCAAAATTAATCAAAAAAATGACCAATATTCATGCCACCAATGGAGAAGTATATTAGTGGGAAAAAACTGCAGAGAAAAGGGGGACTTATGGATCCCATATTACTCCTTGGGAGGGCTCTTGAATCCCCTATGTGAGAGCTCTTATTACAAATGGTAAACTAAAGAGCAAATGGTGAAGAAATCAAAGCTTATTCCCTCAAGAGGTGAGGTGAATAGATTAATGAGATGATGCTAGTATGCTCCAAGAAGAAAATAAGTTTCTTGTAGGAGAATAGAGGCAACATAAAAATACAATGAGATTATTGAATTCATAGTGCACCCATGCCCTTTTTTTATAGCAAGTCTTTGAGGCAATATCCAACCGGTCTTTAGTGTGAACAAGGGGCCCTTTATGGCACCCTTGGATCTTTTACCAGCCTCCCATTCATATTCAACTCAGATTTGAGGGTCAAATCAAGTTGGGAGTTGGTCTAGAAGTGGGTGAGGGGCCGGCAAGAACCATAAATGCACCATTCACAGGAGTGCATAGCTTTTCTCGTAAAAAATCGTGCATCGGGCGCATGTGCGCTTTTATGGCATTTTTGGCCTTCACACGTGTGCACGCTTCCTTTAGTGTTTAAGTGCATGTCAATTTATCGACCATTTGTATAGTTTGTTCCTTTTGGAATTTCATTTTTGGGGCTTGAGGTGAATGAATATGTGCTTGGAGATGTTGTATTCTTGTAACCATTTGCAGACAAAATTTCAGTGATAACACCCCCAACTGGGGGGATGGACCTCCTGGACTCCGCAGAGGGGGTAACCCCCCTCTGCACTCCCCCACGTGGAGGAGTGTACATTTTCTCAGGGTGTAAAGTCTTCATGGGGTATAAACATGGTTGAAAACAAATACCTCTGAATCAGGAAGATAATCGAGCTCCACAATTGATCTGGATTATTTTCAGCACGGACTGCGAGCGGAGTTATAACAAAGAAATGCACAGAGATATCACAAATATTTAATAATATAACATAAATGTATTAGAGATGCAAACATAAACACATATAGACAGTAATACACAATTTCTATTAATTAAAGAAATGTACAGAGACTGTAAAAATATAGAGTGAAAGACTCGCTAGAATGGTGGCAACTTATCTCTGAGAAGAGATGTGACAGCTACTTGCTTTCGCAAGAAGATGGTTACAATGAGGCCTTTTTACAATAAACAGGAATGCCAAAAACCCTAGACATCTGAAAACCTAACCCTAGGAGATGAAGCTCCTATTATCGCTCAGTTTGTAGTTTAGGTCAAGTAGTTAAAAGGTAAAGGTCAAACTGGCGTAACAGGAGCTTCCCCACCCACTGTCACCTCGATGGGGGGTTCTTTCTATTTAGGGTGGATAAGCCCAAGGGAGACGTCCCTGGAAATTTGGGGTTTTGAAAGGTAAAGGATTAAAGGATTAAGGCAAGTTTTCCCTTCACAGATTACCGCCAAGAAGATAGTCAAAATGAAGAAATACCACAGAAGAGGCACCTGTTTACGAGACAAGGCAACAATAAAACTAATACATGCAGTAGTGGTTAATACTTCATAGATCAATGACTATCTATATATATTAGTAAATGTTGACGAATTCAATGTTTACAATAATGGCAATATAAAGTCACTTGTCAACAAATACCATAATGATATAGCATCCAATGAAATGATCAATCCTTGAATTAACTCAATGCATCAAATATCATTTAATGTTCACACACTATAAGTTGCTGCGTCACTATGCTAGAGATGACATCAACTTTTCCTAGGGTTAGTATGATAGGAAAGGAGGTCAACGTTTTGTTATTTAGCCAATAAAAATTATAAATACATCAATGTATATCATGGGATGACCTAGCCACAGTGTTTTCTATCAATCAAAGGCTCAATTAAGGCATGATGTCATCATCAACTTCTAGGTTAGTAGACGTTAGGGTTAGTTAGGGTTTCAAGTTTGAGAGTTTTGAAAGATTGTTTTTCCACAACAAGCTCAATGTTGGAGAGATAAACCGGTGCCTTTAGGGTATTATGGAGTCAAAAGCAAGGGCAAGGTCTCAGGAGGATTTAAATCTAAAGACTAGAGAGTTAGGTTCTATGGTGCTGCAATGGCAGGGCCCTAGAATCAAAACCCTAAGGGGAGGAGGCTCATTCCGGTGTTGCTTAAGCGAGGCCTCATGCTCCTCCCTCTTTCTTTAAATATTCTTGGCAAAAAGGCTAGCTTTAAAACACAAATCTAAGGGTGAAAAGTGTTGCAAGAGCAAGGCCCTTGAAACCCTAAAAGTCAAAACCCTAGGTGTAGAATCAACTAGGCCTAAGACGTCTCCTTCCTTCAACTTATGTTTAAATGCTAACTCAGAAAAAGGATGATTAGTGTAGCAATGACTAGGCTATATCTTCCTTAATCAATGGCTAAAACAAGTTTCTCAATCATGGGGACATATAGCAAGGACCTACTTGTGTGCTTGCTACCTAGGGTTTCAATATTAAGCAATATAATAGCAATGAAATAGTAAATGCAAGAGATTTAGCCTACAACCATTCATTCAAGAAGTTTTGCATGAAAAATACACTTACAAATCATGAAGAATGCTCATCAAACCCTAGATGTAAACCTTCCAATGAGAGAAACACCATAAAAATGCCAAGAATAATCCTCCAAAAGAGTTGCACCTCACTTCCAAGAGCCAAAATACCAAGACAAAAGACAAATGTAGATCTCTCACAAGAGAGTGAGTTATGTTATCTCTAAAATGAGGTCCAACGTCCTCTATTTATACCAATATTATGACCTTGAATTATAAAAATAGGTCATTAAAACATCCGACAAGGCTGACTAACAATTTTACACTGTTTTTACATTAATTTGCTAAAAAATGTCACAATATGAGAAAAAAGGGGGATGTCAAACCCTTCTGAGGGAGACGTTGGCCCTTTTTGGGCAAGAACAACATCCATAGACCAAAATGTTGGCCCTTCTAGGGATCCTCCAAGCTGTCACACGTGCCAAATGATCCCAACACACTGCCACATGCTCCAGACAACATCCAACTACCTCTGCCAGAGTGTCCTGGGTGGAATGCCTTTCTTCCTTCTCGTGCAATGGCTCATCACAACGTTGTCCTGTCTCTACCATCTCAACAACCACCTGATGGGATCTTCATCCCCATGGAGGTCCGAGCTAATCATATCCCCATGTGTACTGGTCCACTGGTACCTGTCCGTTGGACATGGTCCTGCACATCAAAAACTACGCCCTCCATGGGCTCATCAGTCCTCGGGATCATAGCAATGTCAATCATATTTCATCATTAAATTTATCAAATAAATGCATGAAATCCCTAGCATATCATCTAAGAGCTCAAAGATGTT
>SNQJ01S0128653.1:21900-39834 GCA_010110895.2 Picea sitchensis | reverse complement strand
TGGTACCGGAATCCTGCGCCAAAAATAGCATTGGTACCTACCCAAGTGATATTAGCTCATTTATCAGATTAAAGTATTAAAAATGCATAATAATAACTTGAATTTCAAAGATACCTTAGGTGACCCCTTTGAGTGGGAAAGGGTTGTTGATTATAGCAAAAGGAGGTCAAAAAGGGTGATACTGGCATATAGTTGTAGGTCAATGGTAAGTAGTATGGGAAAAGATCATGGTCAAAACAGGGGACCAACAATATGCAACCATAAACATAGATATACAGTAATACATGATTTCTATTAATGAAAGAAATGTACAGAGACTGTAAAAATACAGAGTGAAAGACTCGCTAGAATGGTGGCAGCTTATCTCTGAGAAGAGATATGACGGCTACTCGCATTCGAAAGAAGATGGTTATAATGAGGCTCTGAAGGCCTTTTTACAATAAACAAGAATTCAAAAACCCTAGACATCTGAAAACTTAATGCTAGGAGATGAAGTGCCAAAAGTCATGTGGGCCCCGTTTGGGTAAGTGAGTACATCAACTTCCCGGGGTCGTAACTTTTGCATACGATCTACGTTTTAGGCGTGTGATATCTAGTTGGAAAGTTATTGTCGAGGAGATTCATTTTGGGGGCTAAATCATGAATTTAGATATCATTGAGAACCTCAACCTTGAAAAACCTTCATTTGGGCCCTCAAAATGGCCCTGGAAGTTAAAAACTGCTAAAAATAGTAAATTGCCAAAATTGCCAGAAAATTGTTTTAAGACAGCTGGAAAAGGTGGGTGGCCACCAATATCCACCTGGATCAATCCTCCCTCCTTAGGAAGAAATGATCTCCATTGCGTTGAGTTCACAGGGGAGAGGGAAAAGCGTTTGCTGAATCTGCATCTTGGTGAGCTGCTTGCCTTGCTGGAGACGTCGCTCTGCTCAGGTTGTGGAATTTTATCATGAACCTGTTGAGGTTGATGCTATTCAACAAGTCGGTCTGTATGAGAGGATGATGTGCTGAAGGAATATTTTCATTTTGCTGCAGCCTTGTCGACTTTCTTCTGTTTGATAGAAGGTGCTTGGTGCGAGGCTATAGTGGTTGCAGTGTCCTTATGTTATCCTTTTGAACATATTGTGAGGAAGCTAAATTTTGCAGTATGAGATACTACCTTGTCGCACTTTTTCAGTGGAGCAGTAGTTGGAACTACCTCTAGTATTCTTTAGAGATGACACCCTAGAAAGACAGTGACACTATGGGGTCGAGACTCATAAACAACATGGCGCTTCCATATATATGGTTGGCCCAAGAGAACATCACAGGCATCCATTGGGAAACATCAAATAATACCTCATCCTTGAAGGGTTGGATGCTGTATGAAAATCAACATTGTTGGCTGACATGGAGATCACGTCCTTGGTGAAGCCACCCGATGTTGTATGGTTGTGGGTGTGGTGTTGTCGACAATCCCAACTGTTTGATGACCTCTACTGAGATGAGTTTCTTCTGGCTTCCGCTATTAACAATAAAATGCAGTGGGGTCCCCTTCACCCACATCTGTGAATGAAAAATGTGCCCCCCGTCTTTAGGATCTGTTGGTTCTTCTAGTTGAATTGTTGCGGTCGCGACAATAGTAGGGGCATCTGCGTCAATGATCTGTCCTTTACCATTATTTTCAGAATCAGATTCTGAATCAGTGTTTGTCTCTTTGTATTTTATCTCAGCCACCAATGAATGTTTTGAGCGACATTCATCGGTGTTGTGCTAGGGGATTTTGTGGAACTCGCACCATTTTTCGGTGTCCTTCTTTGTCTTCCCATGAACCTTCTTTTCCTGTGTCTTGGACTGGTTTTCGGGAGACTGTTTGTTAGGGCCGTCTTTGTCATACTTTGGTTGTTGCGAATTTGTATACCTGAACTCCCGTTTGTTCTGGTGCTTAAATTTCTGCTCAATTTTAACAACATATCGATAAGCAACACCAAATGATGAGATGTCTAGAAAATCCATTTCAGTCTGGATGTATCTGTGTAGAGCCCCATGGTATTTCAGAACAAAATGTCGCTCAGAGTCTTTGATACCCAGCTTGGTGCACAAGGTATGGAAGGTATTGGTGAACTCTGGAACTGCTTGGCCCCTCTCTTGCCGCAGTGTGGTCCATGTCATGTACTGGTCCTCATAGTTTCTATTAGTCCCTAATGTTGCACTTGACTGTGAGAGGGAAAGATAGGGCATCATCGGTTTATTGAAAAATGTTTAGAAGGTTTTTATAATTTGTTTTTTTGAATAAGGTGGTTGAAAACTGGCACAAGTTTATAACATAACATGAAAATCAAGATCAGAACATAGCATATCCCATTGATTGAATAAAAGGTAGACACATAGATGGATTAAACCAATTAAGAAAAAGGGAAGATGAAGGCAAATTTTCCTTTTGCTTTTTCCCATCTCTATCACTTCTAGAGTTCAATTTGTCTATTGCTAATTTGTTTGATTCTACCTCGATAACAACATCTTGCATCAGGCTGAGGGTAGCGGTTCTTCTTTCCCTAAGAAACAAGGAAAATTCGACATCGAATGCATTGGCAAAAGTGATTTTAGCTGATGTCTCTGAAGGTTTTATCTCCTCTGGAATTTTACCATACATCTGGTTGAACCTTTTGGTAAAATCATGTATTGATTCACCTTGTTTCCTCCTTAAAGCACCGAATTCGATGATGTAGTATAAAAGGTATTTCTTGTCTGCCCAGTGTTTAAGAAAGGCATCATCTAAGGATATGATATCAACTATTGAATTAGGAGGCAAAATCTTGAACCACTTTCTTGCTTCCCCATTTAGACTCTGTACGAATAATCTCATCCACACATCAACATGCTCTACATTGAAATTATCTGCAAAACTATAAAATGAACTCAAATTATCTTCAACAGTAACTGATCCATCTCCATTGAATCTGGGAAAGTATCTCATATAATCATTTGGTGGAAAGGCATATATGACTTGTGGAAGAACCAAAGGAGCATACCTTGCTGCAACTATTTTGTCCATTCTGTCTGTTGCCATATTAGCTATTTTTGGAGCTCTGGGAGTGAGTAAGATTGGTGATGTTGAAGGAGAAAACATCCCTTGTGTATTACAAATTATATGTAGTGTCACTGAGTCTTGATCTTTAGCAGATAAATATTTCTCTTCTAGACTATGATCAACTAATGGGGTGAGAAACAAAGGATTCTCAAAAGAAAAATAATGTGATCTAAAATCCTCAGATGAGAGAGATCCAAGAGATGACGAAGGTGTCTCTGGTTCACTCTTAATATCCGTGTTGTGACCTCTTGAAGTTTCAGTCATAGGCAACATTTTTGGATACTCCTGTTTAATGAGTTCAGTAAGTAACTTCCATTGTTCTAGATTTAATTCTGAGATAGTTGAAGGGAATGAAACTGCATCAGGCTCAATAAAAGGTTTAATTTCACTTTCAGGATTCACATCTTCATCTAATTAGGTTTTGGTGATTTCAGAGGATTGTCCTTGAGAACTTTCTGAAGATAATTTTCCCTTTAAGAGTGAAGACTGTCCGGAAAGAACTTTAGGTTTTCTTAGTAACTTTTCAGGATATGGAACTGCTGCAACAAGCTCAAGATCTAGATTTTTCCTGGTTACTCGTCTCTTATTAAATGATGAAGAATTTAGAGGAGTTTTAGGTCCTTTACCTTCTCTTTTAGGATCCATAATTACCACAGGGGAGTCGCCAGGTGAATAATCAAAGTCTTAAATAATGTCCAAAATCTTGTTCACCACCAAGATATGAATGTAAACTTGTTGTTTCCCCAGGGAAGATCTCTTCGTTTCTTCATCCCCGACAATGACGCCAAAAATGTTAGTCCCTAAAGTTTCACTTGACTATGAGAGAGAAATCTAGGGAATCATCGGTTTATTGCAAAGAGTTTAGAAGGTTTTTATAATTTGGTTTTTTGAATAAGGTGGTTGAAAACTGGCACAAGGTTATAACATAACATGAAAATCAAGATCAGAACATAGCATATCCCATTGACTGAATAAAAGGTAGACACATAGATGGATTAAACCAATTAAGAAAAAGGGAATATGAAGACTTCAATTTTTCAACTTCACATAAATTCTTGTCTCAGAATGTCATAAAGAAACAAGACTATTAGCTTGATATCAAAACTTGAAAAATAATTTCCACAGTAAAATTTTCACTGTATTAATTAACAGTCAAGAATCAAAAAAGCATTGCAATCTAAATAATGAATTCAAGCATGAAGAAAGAAATAACAGAGTAGAAAAGAGGGTCTAACCATCCATATGCCTTTTCTATTAAGTGTCAAATTGAACATAAATGCCTTTACAAGGAGTTTCACAAAAAGGTCCCTTGGATCTCCAATTTTTCGACCTCAACATAGTCTTTCCTCTGTCTATTTAAACTATCCATAAAACCTCCAAATCCTATCATCTAGTGTAGCTTTAATGACTAGATTCGAATAGTATCTATCTACTAAGATAGTTCACTCAAAAAGAGCTTCTACAATCCAAAAATAGACCACAGCTCAACAACTTGATATTGTATGATCTTTCCAGCATTACATTTGATTCTACAAAACAAGAATTAGTTTGATTTAGTCAAACAGTTCGAGGTCTTAGCATCTCACTGACCAAAAACGAGTAGACACTGCCATTTTTCTTGGAAAACATTAAAATTATGATTGTAGCAATCTTCATGGAACCTTTAGGATATAATCACAGTAGTAGCTTTAGCATTTTTCTATTTGAGCTTTGTGGTAAGCACAACATTGTGCCAATAAAGTCTGAAGTTTATTTCTCTAAGTTCTTTGAGCAATGCCCTTTTCTCTTTTTTCTTCTTTTTAAAACCTTGAATCCTTTCTTGCTGATGAGCATTCCATTGTTCTATTTGTGCCTTTTCTTTCTTTAACTGTCTCATTGTTTTCTAGAATTCCTTGATCCTTTCTTTATCAGTTCTTATTTTAACCCTGAATCCTGAGCATTCTTCAAAAGGTGCAGGCTCATTCAGGTTTAAGGAAACTTTGGGTTCTTTTTCTTTAACTTGGTACTTAGAGACTAATCCTGAGCTATGTTCTTCATCATAACTTGCTGAATCTACAGCTTCAGGCACATCTGATATGTGATCTGAGTCTACAAGGTAATCCTGTTTGTTCTCAGGGATTTCATTGATACCTTTAGCCATTTCTTTAGCTTTTTCTAATCTGGTTGTAGCTATCATTACAGGTCCTGTAGATGATGAAAAAAATTGTTTACCTTTGTTTACTAGTTTATTAAGCAATGAAGTTCATTTTTCCCTTTTCCTGGTACCTGCTTCAACATTTTCAGAGTCATCTTCTATAACTATGACATTTTCTTCTTTGATTGATGGATTAAACATGGCCTTTGACTTCAGTCTGTACTTGTTGGTAACCCTAGTAGAATTTCTTCTAGGTTTTTGAGATGCAGACACACCTTTAACCTTTGTCCTTTTGACTACAACACCCCTTTTACTGGTTGATGGCGATTCATGCTTGACTGTAGTTTGAGTATTAAAATATTTATCTGAATCATCTTCCCCTTTAACATCTTCTTCAGAAAATGTTTTGATTTCTGGATCCAACTTAGGTATTTTACTTCTGCTATTCCTTGTCACCCTGATGTCAGGATTTCTTCTTTAACAAGGGTTTCATCAATTGAAATATTTTGGCTCTGTGTAACAATCTTTTTCCCTTTTCCTTTATTCTGTTTGTTGGACTGTGTGTTAGGGTTTAAAGATTGCAAGAGCCATCTATAAGGCTTTTGTAATTCTCTTAAAGAAAACATAACTAAATTATTAATTAGGACTTGATGAAACAGACTACTCTTAGCAATGGTGGAAAGTGGTTGCACTCTCTTTGACATCTTTGTCAAGATTTTGAGTAGAAAATAAGGTATATTTAAGGGGTAATCGCCATTTAAATGCATTAATATCCTAATGTGGTAGATATAGACTAGTGAAAATCTACCTTCGTAGGTGATATACCTATGGATAACGATCAGAGCAGTGTGCCATTCAGGTCTAATCGAGCTACGAGGTACTCCCCTTTTCCAATTCAGAATTTTCTTATGTGGAAGCAAGAATTGGTTTACAAACTCTGTAACCACATTCTTTTTATTCCACCATCTTTCTCCTCCAACCACCAATCTTTCATTAGCATTGACATCTTACTGATCTCCACCTCATGACCATCAAAGTTCAGTGCGAACTCCATGGAACCTTCTCATCATAACCTTGAAAAGTGGTAAGGAATTCAAACCACCTGGCATCTATGAACCTTTGAGCCATCTAAGGATAAGCTTCGAGAAGTTTAGCACCCTTAGGTTCTATTCTGACTACTTGTCCGCTCCTCTTTGGCACCATCAAAACACAATGTTGTAATTAGCACCCTTGGGTTCCGAATTTTCCACCTATAATCTGTTAGTGTATAACGTTCCTCTGAGAAAATACCTATGCCTAAATTCAGAAAAATCAAACATAGAATGACAGGTTTAATATAATGATCGTTGAGAATTGGGAGATTTAAAATGAGTCCTTTGCAGGTACAAAGCAATCCGATTATGAAACGGTTTGAATCAATAAATGATTCCAAGCTATTGTGGGACACATGCAAAAACTCAAACCATGATTCATGTCATCATAACGAAATATGGATGATAGACGCATATCAAGGCATGATTATCTTGGTGCTACGGGAATAGCCTTATTCCCATAGTGCTATTAATGACTTAGAAAAATTTGAATTTGTGAAGTTCAAACAGTCATATAAGGTGACACCTCGTTTAAAACCATGTCTTTCAATTTCAAACTTAAATAAATTATTCAAAAACTGAAATGCAAACCATAAGACATTAAAAACAAAGATCAAAATCAACTGGAAGCATAAAATGAAGTTTCGGTAAGAAGGGTTTAGGATAATGTTTTCTCACTAAATCAAGACAAAATTAGAGACTAACAGTTGCCAACGGGGTAATATTCTTCCTTTACTGCATCCACAAAAAAATACCAAGTGGGATCGGCCCCGTATATTCCAAACTCCTCTGCGGAAATTTGATCCCAGTAAATTTTCCACCAATGTTTGACATGAGGGAGAGATTTAAGGAGTGCGAAGGTGATATTTTCTTTGTCGAAAAAATTGTGAACAGAGAAATAACCTTATAGCAAAGTTAACCATTTTTCTAGGGCTTCTGCATCTATCTGTCCTTCAAATACATGAATATCAAAATTAACTTGTACCTTGAAAGGCAAGGTGCCTCCAAAGTGGTCACTTGATGAATATGCGCCTGATTCTATCAACAAGCATTGAAGGATGTGGGCAAAATTCTCCATCATTTCGTCCCTCTGTCGCGTGAGAGCTTGCTTAAGCAACATATTGATAGGATTGTCTACTCCATCATTTTTATTTTCTTCCAAATTGAGGGTTTCTTGGGTGTGAGAGAGTGATTGTATTCAAGAGAGAAAAAATCGATACCCAACTTTCTATACTCGGACCTCATTGGGGACATGCACTGAAAAACGATCAAGAGCAGCCTGCTTTGATACCACTGATTCAGATTATTTTCGACACAAAATGTGAGCGGAGATATAATAAAGAAATGCACAGAGATATCGCAGATATTCAATAATATAACATAACTGTATCAGAGATGCAACCATAAACACAAATATACAGTAATACACGATTTCTATTAATGAAAGAAATGTACAAAGACTGTAAAAATACAGAGTGAAAGACTCACTAGAATGGTGGCAACTTATCTCTGAGAAGAGATGTGACGACTACTTGCATTCACAAGAAGATGGTTATAATGAGGCTCTGAAGGCATTTTTACAATAAATAGGAATGCCAAAAACCCTAGACATATGAAAACCTAACCCTAGGATATGAAGTGCCAAAAGTCACATGGGCCCCGTTTGGGTAAGTGAGTACATCAACTTCCTGGGGTCGTAACTTTTGCATACGATCTCCGTTTTAGGCACGTGATAGCTTGTTGGAAAGGTATTGTCGAGGAGATTCATTTTGGGGGCTCAATAATGCCTTTAGATATCATTGAGAACCTCTATCTCAAAAACCTTCATTTGGGCCCTCAAAATGGCCTTGAAAGTTAAAAACTGCTAAAAATAGTAAATTGCCAAAATTGCCAGAAAACTGTTTTGAGCTAGTCAGAAAAGGTGGGCGGCCACTGATATCCACTTGGATCAATCCTCCCTCCTTAGGAATAAATGGTATCCATTGCGTTGAGTTCCCGGGGGAGAGGGAAAAGCGTTTGCTGAATTTGCATCTTGGTGAGAAGCTTGCCTTGCTAGAGACGTCAGGCTGCTCAGTTTGTGGAAGTTTGTCATGAACCTGTTGAGGCTGAGGCCATTCAACAAGTCGGGCTACATGAGAGGACGATGTGTATAAGGAATATTTTTTCTTTTATGCAACCTTGTTGACTTGCTTCTGTTTGATAGAAGGTTCTTTGGGTGAGGTTGTAGTGGTTGTAGTGTCTTTCTGTTCTCCTTTTGTATAGATTGTGAAGAAGCTAAATTTTGCAGTATGAGATACTACCTTGCGACACTTTTTAGTTGGAACAGTAGTTGGAAATACCTATGGTATTCTATAGAGATGACCCCCCAGAAAAATAATGACGCTACGGGGTCGAGACTCATAAACAACATGGCGCTTCCACATATATGGTTGGCCCAAGAGAACATCACAAACATCCTGTTTGTTCGGTTACTTATGATCGATTTTAACAACATATCGATAAGCAACACTGAGTGATGAGATGTCCAGAAAATCCNGTGTAGAGCCCCACGGTATTTCAGAACCAAATGTCTCTCAGATTCTTTGATACCCATCTTGGTGCACAAGGTATGGAAGGTATTGGTGAACTTTGAAACTGCTTGGCCACTCTCTTGCCGCAGTGTGGTCCATCTCATGTACTGGTCCTCATAGTTGCCAACAGGGTAATACTGTTCCTTTACCGCATCCACAAAAAAATCCCAAGAGGGATCGACCCCGTATATTCTAGACTCCTCTGTGGAACTTTGCTCCCAGTAAGTTTCCAACCAATGTTTGATATGAGGGAGAGATTTAAGGAGTGCGAAGGTGATCTTTTCTTTGTTGGAAAAATTGTGAACATAAAAATAACCTTCTAGCAGAGTTAACCATTTTTCTAGGGCTTCTGCATCTATGTTTCCTTCAAATACAGGAATATCAAAATTAACTTGTACCTTGAAAGGCGAGGTGCCTACAAAGTAGCCGCTTGATGAAGATGCTCCTGATTCTATCGGCAAGTGTTGAAGGATGTGGGAAAAATTCTCCATCATTTCATCCCTCTGTCGTGTGAGAGCTTGCTTAAGCAATAGATTGATAGGATCGTTTGCTCCGTCGTTTTTCTTTTCTTATGCCATTGAGGGTTTCTTGGGTGTGCGAGAGAGATTGTATTCAAGAGAGACATGCTTGAGACCCAACTTTATATGCTTGGACCTCGTCGGGGACATGCACTGAAAAATGATCAAGAGCTGCCTGCTGTGATACGATTGATCTGGATTATTTTCGACACAAAATGCGAGCGGAGATATAATAAATAAATGCACAGAGATATTGCAGATATTCAATAATATAACATAACCGTATCATAGATTCAACCATAAACACATATATACAATAATACATGATTTCTATTAATGAAAGAAATGTATAGAGATTGTAAAAATACAGAGTGAAAGACTCGCTAGAATGGTGGCAACTTATCTCGGAGAAGAGATGTGACAGCTACTCGCATTCGCAAGAAGATGGTTACAATGAGGCTCTGAAGGCCTTTTTACAATAAACAGGAATTCAAAAAACCCTAGACATCCGAAAACCTAACCCTAGGAGATGAAGCGCCAAAAGTCATGTGGGCCCTGTTTGGGTAAGTGAGTACATCAATTTCCCGGGGTCGTAACGTTTGCATACGATCTCCATTTCATGTGTGTGATAGCTCGTTGGAAAGGTATTGTCAAGGAGATTTATTTTGGGGGCTCGATTATGAATTTGGCTATGATTGAGAACCTTGATCTTGAAAAACCTTCATTTGGGCCCTCAAAATGGCCCTGGAAGTTAGAAACTGCTAAAAATGGTAAATTGCCAAAATTACCAGAAAATTGTTTTGAGCCAGTCGGAAAAGGTGGGTGGCCACCGATATCCACCTGGATCAAACCTACCTCCTTAGGAAGAAATTTTCTCCATTGCATTGAGTTCTCGGGGGAGAGGGAAAAGCGTTTGCTGAATCTACATCTTTGTGAGCTGCTTGCCTTGCTAGAGACATCACGCTGCTCAGTTTGTGGAAGTTTGTCATGAACATGTTGAGGCTTAGGCCATTCAACAAGTTGGGCTGCATGAGAGGATGATGTGCAGAAGGAATATTTGCGCTTTGCTACAACCTTGTTGACTTGCCTCTGTTTGATAGAAGGTGCTTGGGGCGAGGCTGTAGTGGTTGTAGTGTCCTTCTATTCTCCTTTTGAAAAGATTGTGAAGAAGCTAAATTTTGCAGTATGAGATACTATCTTGTGGAACTTTTTAGGTGGAATAGTAGTTGGAACTACCTTTGGTATTCTGTAGAGATGACCCCCTAGAAAAATAATGACACTGCGGGGTTGAGACTCATAAACAGGATGGTGCTTCCACATATATGGTTGGCCCAAGAGAGCATCACAGACATCCAGTGGGGCAACATCACATAATACCTCATCCTTGAAGGGTTGGATGCCATATGACAATCGACATTGTTGGATGACACAAATATCTCACCCTTGGCGAAGCCACCCGATGTTGTATGGCTACGTGTGTGGTGTTGTCGACAATCCCAACTATTTGACAACCTCTACTAAGATGAGGTTCTTCTTGCTTCCGCTATCAACAATAAAATGCAGCGAGGTCCCCTCCACCCACATCCGTGAATGAAAAAGGTGCTCCCCCTCTTTAGGTTCTGTTGGTTCTTCTGGTTGAATTGATGCGGTCGCGACAATAACAGTGGGGTCCATGTCAATGATCTGTCCTTTACCATTATTTTCAGAATCAGATTTTGAATCAGGGTTCGACTCTTTGTTTTTGATCTTGGCCACCAATGAATGTTTTGAGTGAAATTCATCGGTGTTGTGCCAGGGGCGTTTTTGGAACTCGCACCATTTTCTGTTGTCCTTCTTTGTCTTCCCATGACCCTTCTTTTCCTATGTCTTGGACTAGTTTTTGGGAGACTGTTTGTTAGGGTCGTCTTTGTCATACTTCGGTTGTTGTGGATTTTCATACTTGAACTCCCATTTTTTATGTTGCTTAAATTTCTGCTCATTTTAACAACATATTGATAAGCAGCACTAAGTGATGAGATGTCCAAAAAATCCATTTCAGCCTGGATGTATCTGTGTAGAGCCCCACAGTATTTCAGAACCAAATGTCGCTCGGAGTCTTTGATACCCAAATTGGTGCGCAAGGTATGGAAGGTATTGGTGAACTTCAAAACTGCTTGGCCCCTTTCTTGTTGCAGTGCGGTCCATCTCATGTACTGGTCCTCATAGTTGCCAACAAAGTAATACTGTTCTTTTACCTCATCCACAAAAAAATCCCAAGTGGGATCGGCCCCGTATATTCCAAACTCCTCTTTTGAACTTTTCTCCCAGTAAGTTTCCCACCAGTGTTTGACATGAGGGANAACCTTCTAGCAGAGTTAACCATTTTTCTAGGGATTCTACATCTATCTGTCCTTCAAATATAGGAATATCAAAATTAACTTGTACCTTGAAAGGCGAGGTGCCTCCAAAGTGGCCACTTGATGAATATGCGCCTGATGCTATTGGTAGGCATTGAAGGATGTGGGAAAAATTCTCCATCATTTCGTCCCTCTGTCATGTGAGAGCTTGCTCAAGCAACATAGTGATAGGATCGTCTGCTCCGTCGTTTTTCTTTTCTTCTGCCATTGAGGGTTTATTGGTTGTGGGAGAGCATTTGTCTTCAAGAGAGACAAGCTCGAGACCCAACTTTCTATACTCGGACCTCGTCAGGGACATGCATTGAAAAATGATCAAGAGCAACCTGCTTTGATACCACTGATCTGGATTATTTTCCGCACAAAATGCGAGCGGAGATATAATAAATAAATGCACAGAGATATCGTAGATATTCAATAATATAACATAAATGTATCAGATATGCAACCATAAACACATATATATATAGTAATACACGATTTCTATTAATGAAATAAATGTACAGAGACTGTAAAAATACAGAGTGAAAGACTCGCTAGAATGATGACAACTTATCTCTGAGAAGAGATGTGACGACTACTCGCATTCGCAAGAAGATGGTTACAATGAGGCTCTGAAGGCATTTTTACAGTAAAAAGGAATGCCAAAAACCCTATACATCTGAAAACCTAACCCTAGGAGATGAAGCACCAAAAGTCATGTGGGCCCCGTTTGGGTAAGTGAGTACATCAACTTCCCGGGGTCGTAACTTTTGCATACGATCTCCGTTTTAGGCACGTGATAGCTTGTTGGAAAGGTATTGTTGAGGAGATTCGTTTTGGGGGATAAATAATACCTTCAAATATCATTGAGAACCTCGATCTAGAAAAACCTTCATTTGGGCCCTCAAAATGGCCCTGGAAGTTAAAAACTGCTAAAAATAGTAAATTGCCAAAATTGCCAGAAAACTGTTTTGAGCCAGTTGGAAAAGGTGGGTGGCCAGCGATATCCACCTGGATCAAAAATCAACATGAGGTATTAAAATTATTCATGGGTAAATGTTTTTTGAATATATCTTCCATCTATTTTTTATTATCCACATATTCTACTTTAACAACTTTTTGAGTAACTTGTTCCCTTAAAAAATGAAATTTAATTAGGATATGCTTGTTTTTTGAGTGCATGAAATGATTCTTAGAAATGTTTATAACACTGGTATTGTGTCACAGTTAAGAAGAATTGGATGATTATACTTTTCCGTTAAGTCTTCTAGAGTTTGTTTCATCCAAATTACTTGAGTGTAGAAGGAGGAAGCTGCAATATATTCAACTTATGATGTATATAGTGATACAAAGGGTTTGTTTTTACTTAGCCATCACACAAGACATTTTCCTAGAAAGAATGCTCCTCCACTAGTGCTCTTTATGTCATCAATACTTTCTGCCCAATCTGCATCAGTATATGAAGTTAATGTGAAGTATTATATTTTTGGATACTATAACCCAAAATGCAAGGTGCCTTTGAGATATCTAAAAATCATTTTAAATTCCTTCATATGTGTCTCTTTAGGTTCATATTGAAATCTAGCCACTAATCCTACATCTTGCATGGTGTCAGGTCTTGTTGCTATTGCATATAATAGGTTACCAATCATTGATCTATACATTGTTTGGTCTACTTCTAGTGATTCATCATCTTTGCTAAGTTTGCATCATGTAATAATAGGAGTGCTCATAGGTTTACAATCTTCCATTTGAAATTTATTCAACATTTCTTTAATTTATTTATTTTGAGATATGAATATGTCTTTGTTTGATTGTGAAACTTGTAATCCTAGGAAAATTGTCAGTTCACCAAACATTGACATCTCAAATTCTTTTTTCATTTCTGTAACAAATTGCTTGCTTAGAGAATTTAAATTACTTCCAAAGATGATATCATCCACATATACTACAACAATAATCATATTCTGATTTTCAATTTTAATGTAAAGATTGTTGTCAGTAGCTCCTCTTTTGTATTCTTTCTATTGTAGATGATTACCAAGTCTTTAAAACCATGTTATGGGGGCTTGTTTGATACCATACAATGATTTATTTAATTTGGAAACATAGTCTTTATTTTCTAATAACATAAATCCTTGAGATTGTTCTATATAAACTTCTTCCTCTAAATTTCCATTTAAGAATGTTGATTTGACATCCATTTGATATATTTTGAAGTTTTTAAAACATGCAAATGCCAAGAACATTCTGATAGATTCTAATCTAGACACTAGGGAAAATCTTTCCTCAAAGTCAATCCCTTCTACTTGTGCATATCCTTTGCACACTAATCTTCCTTTATTCCCCATCATTTGACTATATTCATTAACTTTATTTTTAAAAGTCCACTTGGTCCCTACCACATTTTTGTCTTTTGGTCTTGGGACAAGTTCCAAGGTTTGATTCTTCTCTATTTGATCAAGCTCTTCATTCATGGATTTAATCCAGTCTTTATCTTTGCTAGCTTCTGCAAATGTTTTGGGTTCTATTAGGGAGAGCATTGCTTGTTTTGATTCATATGTTATCCTTCTTCTTGTTTCAACTCCAACACTTTTTTTTCCTATGATTTGACTTCTAGGATGATCTCTTTGTACTCTTCTTGATGGTGCTTTTGACTCTTGTCTTGGTGATGCTTTCTCTTCATTTTATTCTTCACTTTGTGA
The DNA here is from genome assembly GCA_010110895.2 of Picea sitchensis. Classification (NCBI taxonomy): domain Eukaryota; kingdom Viridiplantae; phylum Streptophyta; class Pinopsida; order Pinales; family Pinaceae; genus Picea; species Picea sitchensis. Next base: position 25,373 of record SNQJ01S0128653.1, on the reverse strand, counting down.
TTATTATTCTTGTTTTTCTTCAGTTTCATCATCATCGTCATCATCATCATCATCTCTTCTTCTTCAATCAACTTGTGAATTGTCTTGAGATTTGAGTCTTCTTGATGTTAGATTATCCACCTTTAAATTTTCACTTTCCACATTTTTTTGCAATCTCAGATTATAGCATCTGTAGGATTTTTTATTGGATGAGTAACCAATAAATGTGCCTTCATTTGATCTAGAATCATTTTTTCGTAGATTATCATCATCTCTTTTTATATACCATTTTCTCCCAAAGACTGTGAAGTGTTTTGCTGATGTTGGTCTGCCAAACCACAAATCATATGGTGTATTGTCATGGTTAACTCTAATCTATTCTCTGTTAAGTATATATACTTATGTATATATTTCTTCTCTCCAATAGATATCTGGGAGTTTGCCTTTATTTAACTTAGTTCTGGATGCTTCTTGGATAGTTCCATTTTTCCTTTCAGCAACTCCATTTTATTGAGGAGTTCTTGGAGCTGAAAAGCGTCTTTTAATTCCATGAGTTTCACAAAACTCATTGAAATAATTTGAGTTAAATTCCCCTCCATTGTATGATATTAGATGCTTGATTTTGAGATCAGTCTCATTTTCAACATGTTCTTTGAAGGATTTGAATTTTTTGAATGCTTCTGATTTCTCTTTAAGAAAAGATACCCAAGTCATCCTTGTATAGTCATCAATGAATAAAATGATGTAATGTTCACCTTGCATGGTTTTAGATATTGTTGGTCCACATAGGTCAGTGTGAACAAGTTGTAATGGTTTTGATGTAGAGTATTCTTTTGTCTTGAATCTTACTCTTGTCTGCTTTCCATGTTGGCAGTGCCTACAAATAGAGTTTGAAGGTTTAATAATATTTGGAATATCTCTCAAAACTTCCTTTTTATTGACTTTTATCAGATTTTCAAAACCTATATGTTCCATTCTTCTGTGCCATAGCCAAATTTCATCTATTTGGCCCATGAAACATTTTTCTTCTTCTTCAATGTTTAAGATATAAACACTGCTTGGTGTCCTTGGTGCAACAACCACTATTTTTCCAGAGTCTTCTTTTCTACTTTCACTTTTTTTAGATTAAAATATGAGTATGTTTCCTGGATCACATGTTTGGCTCGCACTGAGGAGATTAGGCTTCAAATTTTCAACTAATAACACATTTTCTGCTCTAGCTCTATTATTTACTAGACTGATTGTTCCCTTTCCAAGTATCTTGACAGAGACATTATCTCCAAATGTAACACTTCTTTTTCCTTTCCTTTTCAATATGAGGAATTTGTCTTGATCTCCAGTCATATTCTTTGAACATACACTATCAACATACCATTGAATCCTTTTGTATTTATCATATAAGGATACCTTACACTCTGTTTCCTTTTCTTCCATTTTTATTTTCTTTCCATGTCTTCTTATGATTTTCTTCTTGAATTTTGGAATTTTTTATGGGATGCTTTGGTAGTCTATAGTCACTATATTTGTGACCTTAATTGTTGCATTTGTGGAATTCAACATTGTAATTTTGCAGTGGAGAGAATGAATTATAGTTTTTGTTCTCTTGATTATTATTATTCTTGCTATTCTTATAACCATATCTTTGAACATTTTTATGATTGTATTGTCCATAAGATGTAATGCTTTATGCTCAAAATTATTGCAAGAGAAACAATAGACAAGAAAGAGATGTTGATACCTTTTTGGGGGATTTCTTCTTGTAGTTGTATTATTTCTATATTCATTTTATTTTGAAGGGAGAGCAGATTTCTGTTGATTAGAATCAATCTTTATTTTTCTTTCTTCCTCTTTGAAAGAGCTTTGAAGGGAAACTACATAACTTTTTGGATTTTTATCAGTTTGCTGAGATGTAGAGTTAGATATTTTGTTAGACTTCTTTTGATAATAACCCAATCCTGACTTATTTCTTGATGATCTTTGAATGTTAAGAATATCATCCAAGATTATTGAATTGTTTTCAAATCTTGATTGGTTGTTTCCTTTCTCAAGTTCTCTTTTTAGAAAAACAATTTCATCCTCTAGCTTTTCACAGTCTAGTTTCTTTTCATTGAGTTGTTTACTTATGACTTCTTAAATTATTTTGGCTTCTTGGAGTTGAGTCTTTAAGTCAATAACGACTTTCTTTGATTCCTTGATGGTTATTGAAACTTCCTTTTCTCTTGAATTTTTTTTTCCTTTATATTCTAATAGTTGTTCTCTTAATGATTTGTTCTTCTTTTTATATTTTCTCAGTTCTTCAAGAGCACTAATAAGTTCTCCTTTAAGGTCTAATTATCCTTCAACATCAGATTTTTCTTCATTATCATCAACAAATTTATTTTGAGTTTCTATGCCCATAAATAAAAGTTTTGTCTCGTCATCTTCAGTCATGTCAGAGGAACTACTGTCTTCTTTGGAGTAGAAGTTTTTATTTTTCTTGTAGAATATCTTCTCGTTTCAAGTTTTTCTCTTCTTAAGTTATTTAAGGTTATAATTATGTTCATTGTTACTATCCACCTGCTTGGGATAGGGACATTTGGAGGGAAAATGCCCAACTTTTCCACAGTTGAAGCACTTGAAGGGTAGCTTCCCTTTGTACTTCCCAGACCTTTTCTAGAGTTTCCTTATAAAATTGGCCTCTTCTTCATATGATATGTATAAGTGATTTTAATTTGGTACATGCTCATGGTTATTTGTTGTTTTTTATTCTTTGATGGTTGTTTCCCTTTTTGATGACTTTTCTTGCCCGGTTCTCATTTCATAGGCTATAAGAATCCCATGAAGTTCATCCATTGTAAGTTCGTCAAGGTCTTCTAGATATTCCAAGGTAGATAACTTGGAATCATGTCTCATTGGTAATGATATCAACACATTTTGGACAATAATTTTGTCTTTTAACTCTTCTCCCAGTGCTCTGATTGAATTGACTATTTCATCCACTCTTTGAAAATATTCTGCAATGTTTTCTTCCTCTTTCATCTTCAAACTCTCAAACTTCCCTCTGTATGTTTGAAGTTTCTCTTGCTTAACTTTGCTATCTACTTCATAGATGATTTTAAGTTTGTCCCGTATTTATTTTGCTGATTTACAATGCATGATTTGCTGATTTAATATGGGGTTTGCTAATCCACACAAAATTGCATTAACAACCCTTGAATTATCATTGCAGAGTTTCTTTGTAGAAACATATGAAGGTGCAGTATGGTGCAGTGCAAGAATTTAACACAGATAGCCAAACATCACAACCAATATCCCTCAGATAACTTTTCATCCTTATACTCCAAAATGCATAATAATTTCCTTTGAACAATGGTGCTTTGTTGGAGGACATTCCTTCTTGTTGATCCATTGGATTTCTCAGAATATGCCTTCAAGTGGTTAGACTGTGGTGAAGGAACCTACTCTAATAGCAATTATTGGAATGTTTTTCAATACTGAGAGAGTGGGGGGGGGGG
>SNQJ01S0128653.1:0-13735 GCA_010110895.2 Picea sitchensis | reverse complement strand
ATGCGCCATGACGCCTTTTCCTTTAATGAAATGGGCTTGGAGTCCATCCGAAGACAAAGCTGTGCATGTGTACCACGATAAACTGTGGGAGAATAATGCAAATATTTTCATTTATGAAATTTTTAACTGGGTGATGGTGCCCCTGCACGTCACCGATTTTGGCCTTTTGCCACCCCGCATCCCTGATGGCATGGCCGCAAATCTGAGCCATATCGCAGACTGGTATGTGGAAGAGGAATTCTCCTATTTGAGAGTATTTGGAGCTGCTGTTCCTCCTCGGGCGCTCCCACAATTTATTCCCGACAAATTGGCATGTCGCGAAATCACTCGCCAAACCATGATTGGCGGCGTGAGCAAAGAATTAAAAGCATCAGCAAAGAAGGTATGGCCATCTTTTCCTATCCGGCTTAATTCTTTTTCCTTGTTAGATTTTGGACATGCTAAGGCTGAGGCTGCAGCCTTAGAAGGCTTGAATTTGGCCTACATCGAATATAAAAGGCATGATCCACAGAGGGTCCTGAGTACTCATTTAGGAAATTGCGGTTTAAAAAGGTTCGAGCACGAAGACTCACCCTCGGATGATGTTTTCTGAGGGGGCCAATCCTATTCGGAAGTACAATTCCGAATCAAATCCCTACCGGCCGAAGACAGGGATGTTGTCTTAAGATTTCAGGCGAACAGGAAACGATGTCTCCCCGTGGTGCTAGGAGGCCTGGGACTTCCCAAATATCAGGGAAAAGAGGTCGAAATTTCCGAGGGGCAAACCTCTAACCCCGAAAAACGTCAAGAAGGGGAGCAGCAGAAGAGTCCTGAGTAGGAGAAGAATCCCAAAACGAAGAAAGAGTCTAAGCAGGAGAAGAATCCAGAACAGGGAGGAAATTCCTAAACAAGAGAGAAAACTGCTGGTCCTCCCAAGGGACCTCATCCAGAGGAGGAAATAAAAGATACAGGTCCACCCGAAGGTCAGAATCCAGGGGCAGGAACGAAGACTCCCGACCCCCCGAAACAACAAAGTCCACTAAGCACACCGAGGGAAGCTGTGAAACAAATCGGGCTTCCCATCACCTCTATCACACCCTTGCAATCAACACAAGCAGGTGTTAGCGAAGGTTGGATATTTGGTGAAGAATTGAGGCCTATAAGGGCAGAAGAACTACCTCCCAACGAATTCTTTTTTGACAAAAAGAGGAAAGACATGGTGAAGCGAGAGTTTTATCAAGAGGGAGAGTCTACTGCTAAAAGATTCAAAGTAATGACCGATGGAATGAATAAAAAGAAGGATGAATTTGCCACAGAAATTGCAGGAACGCTAGGAGCGTACACAACGGCAAATCGATTCTCGGTCGAAGCATTAAAGAGGCAGCTCAAAACAAAAAATCGCCTGATCAAGACCTTAGAAGCCAGGGTGGCTTCGGCAGAAGAAAATGCTAAGAGTCAAGCAACCGGAGAAATAGAGCTGGCCCAATTGGCCGATAGGAAAGAAATTGAGGTCCTCAAGACCAAGCTCGAACAGGCGAATTCAGTTATCCGAGATGGTCGGGTGCAGTCCGACCACCAGAGGGATACGATCATGCAATTACGAGCTCAGTTAGAGGTTGCAGAAAGCAAGGTGATTGACGTCGAGATGATCAAATCTCGAGCAATCAACATTCGGAGCAAGGTCTCTTCCGCCCAACAGAGCCTACTAAACAAGGTCGGGGAGTTTCGAAACGATTGCTTGTTAATGAATCAGATTTCCGAGAATCTGACTGTCAAGGAAAGAAACGCAGAGGCTGCTTGGATCATCTTCCAGGAAGCAGTGATAGCTACCAATAACAGGTTTTCAACAGGAACCCCCGGGCTCTCCATTTCCGAACAGACAAGAGGTAATATTTTGTTAAAGAACTGGGAGCATGATATTGCTTTGAGCAGAGAACAAGAACAAAAAGTAACAAATTCACTCGAAGAAACCTTCAAAAACATAAATGCTGAACTATTAGGGATGGAAAATGGAGGAGACACAGAGGCGCTGAGGCAAATAAATATGGAGTGGATCTCCATTGACATAAAAGAGAAAAAAGAGAGAGATTTGGTGGAAATATCTAAAATGGATAGGGCAGGGATGGCTCAAATTGATGAGCATCTAGTTCAACCCAGCACACAACTCGGAACCCTTAATATTGTTGATGCATTTATGGGAAATCAACTTCCGCAGTTAGCCCGAGAATGCTATTTTGCCGAAGCCAGCTGTCAGGCAGAACCGTCACAGCTCATATCCCAATTCCTGGACAAATGTAGGATATGCACTGAGTCCATGCAGAGACAAGCACCTGGCGCGCTTTGAAAATGGAGTTGAAGAGATGGAGTGGCTTCACTCCTAACAGCTGCCAAACGGAACCACCACGACTTGTATCTAATTTTACAGACAAGTGTATCATATGCGCCGACTCATGTAAAGAAAGCACCTGGCACCCTTTTGTATAAATAGAACAGAGAAAGAAGAATACGAGGCTGGACCTTTTGGTATTCATTGTAACATAATTCTCTCATGAAGGAAGTTAATACAAAGCAAATTCAAGATTCCCGATCCTGTCCCGAATGTGTTTCAAGTTTGTTTTGTCATGTTCTTTGTTTCTTTTCATTTTGCTCTACATAATTAGTTTGTTTTGTTATGTTCTTTGTTTCTTTTCATTTTTCTCTACATAACTGACGTGTATCACTGTAATTTAGTACGACCACTATTATAGTGAAGCAAGTTCACATCACGGTAATTGTCTCTTGCCCTTCCTCTGCACCGGCTATCAGCAGGTGTAAGACCAAGCTACAGTTGCAGGATTTTTTGTTCACTTGCACTATGTCAATTATGTTTATGTCAATCTCTTCTTCCATGTACACATAAGTCTTTACTGATAATAATTTTTCGTTACTTGCAACTAGATGTTTTTCCCTCATTTCATATCTTTTATTTAAAAATCATACAGTTACGGGAAAGGGCCTTTTGTTTGTAGTCCTATTTCATTCCTCATACGAAGATTTCTCTTGTTTTGACTAAATTGAATCAGCCATTAAAATCTCTTGTTAAATCATTTCTATACCTTTACTGTTCCTCGATGACTTTACCCATGGTAATTCAACCTAATATTCAACTCAGGATATCAGATCAAACTAACATCGCGTTAAGTATTTTCAGCATGACCCTTAGAACTGCTAATACCCGAGAAGAACTAGAACGTTCATGGGCGACCATTGAACGAGATATCGCAACACAGGAACAGTTGGAAGCTAGACGTAGAGAACGTAGAAATCTCCCTTAGTTTCCCATACCGAATGAGACTTTATTATTGTATACATTTTTTACCTCTTTTCGGGTGCCTTGACACTGTACTTTAAGCCTTAGTACAGACTCAGGAAAAACAGATGCCATTGATGACTTCCAGGTCGATGAGGTTGAGGTTGTCTATGAGGCTATTGAATTAATTGGAGTCCTGATCCAGTCGTCTTGATCCCCCTTTTTTTCCTCCAGACTGCGTATGAGATTGTAATCTCCACCGACAATCCATTTGTTGTGCCTAGTTAGGTTGGAAAGGTATTCCAAGTTCTTGAGAAAGGATTTCTTATCCCTTGGGTTGGCTAGGCTGTAGACATTGGTCAAGTGTCCAGGCTTGTTAGAACCGATAAGCCTATAATCTGTAGTGATGGACCACTTGGTAGTGATAAAGTTCTCCATCAACAATGAGTTGGTGTTCCAGAGGATAGCTAGTCCTCCAGCTATACTTGTGGCTGCGGTTGAAATTGCTTCCCCTTGATTCCAACAATGGGGGAGTAGCCTATCAATATCTTCAGTTGTGCACTTTGTTTCCTATAATAATAATATGTCTGGTTTTTCCGCAAAGATCAGATCTCGTAGCATTTTTTGCTTGCTACATCCATTGAGGCCTCTTATATTCTAGGAGATAATCTTCATGATGATGTGGGGGTGGAGAGAGGAGGAAAGTTTTCCAAGATGAGGTGGATTTTCCCTGAGTTTACCATGAAGTGGCCTATTTCTTTTATAAGCTTGTTGGTAGACTTCCTTCCTCTTTTCTTTTCATCTTTCTGAGTTTTTCTTTGATTCTTTGATTGATTTCCCTGTATTCCCAGGATTTTGCTGGATTGAGCTATGGATCCAACGAAGGAGTTAAGGAAGACCTTGTGCACCTTTTGAAATTGATCCCTAGGTGTGGTGTACAATTTTTGATGCCTATAGGCGTGTTCGAGGTGTTCCAGATCCACCCCAGCTAGTTCTTGCTCTTCTAGCTCCATTTCAGTGTCACCATCCTCTATCTCCAGAAAATCTTACTGGCCTACAATAGGATCTAGGGATGGGTGATCTGATTCCTTCATCTGTAATGGTCGTTCTTCCCCTGGGCTCATAGATTGGGGAAGATTATCCACGTGGAGTTCATTGGGGTTTATGAAGGTTGATGGATTCTCTGGTTGATCTTGTAGTATTGCATATTTATTACTAGTGGAAGGATCCTTACTTACTTGGGCTGGCTTCTTTCATCCTCGTCTTCTTTTTCCTACTGGTTGAGTGAAGCCATCCTTGTCTTTGTCGCCTTATGGGTTCCCTTCTTTGTGAGCAACATTGAGGGGGCACTCTCTGAAGAGATATCCGTGCTCATGACATTTCCTACATTTGAATAGAATGTGTTCATAGTCAATGGTTTGGGTCCAATCCTCGTCATGGTATTCGAGAATTATGGATCCTGGTAGTGGCTTGACTATGTTCAGGTAGACACAGATGCACACATAATAGGTGTATCACCTCTACTTGGTGGCCTCTGAAGACTTAACATATATTCCGATGGTATTACCTATACCAGCCAAGACCTCTTCCAACCAGAATTCCTAGGGGAGAGAGTATAGTCTAATCCATACTGGTGCGTGGGTGAAATCTTCCTTTTCAGGGCTGAACTTCTCGGTCCAGAATCTTAAGAAGAGTCCAGCTGAGTTATAAAAATAAGGCCTTCCATCAAAAATACGATTGAAGTCCTCGAGGTTGTGCAATATGATTGTGAAGAAACCCTTGGAACCCAGTTGTAGTTCATAATGTCCTTTTGGCTTCCACCAATATTGTATCCATTTGATCAGATCCCACTCTGAAGGCCAAATCCCTAGGAATTTTCCTACTAGGGTGTAGTCTCTCATATATTGCTTTTGTTCTTCTATGCGAGGTGAGCTAATGATGTATTTCGAGGCCTGTGGCACTTGTGGGATGTATTTGCCTGACATCCATTGAGTTGACGCAGTAGCAGGTGTAGCTACATTCTCTGGATCAATATCCATCTCCCGATCCTTGAAGGTTCCTTCCGTCAAAATCTTTGAGCGCAGATCTGGCGGGGGCTCAAAGGTCGGTCGTTTTAATCCTTCTCCAGAGATTCCATTCGCGGTGGCCTGGATGTAAGAGGCAACGTTCGAAACTCCTTCCTTCAGATACATGAGCCCCAGTGGGGTGAAAGTTGTGGTAGTGTGGCTGAAAACCCTAAACCCTAAACCTAGTTACAGAGCCGATCCGTAGTGCTATTCAAATTGTAGAAAAAAAGTCACTGTTGTCGTACATGAAAATTAGGGATTTTTATTGAAGAAGATTTTTAGCCTCAAAACCTTTTAGAAAAGTTCACCCTCGCCCAAGGAACTCTTTGGCACCTTCAGTGCACCTTTTTAGTGGGTAGATCTCCCAGAAAGTGAAACCCTAGTTTTCACAAAGCACTAGAAAACTAGAAGTACCAGAGTACCAGAAGTACCAGAAAACCAAAAGTACCAGAAAACCAGAAGCACCAGTCCAGAAATCCGCTGGTCAAGTTTGAGGGGGTAAATTTTGGATTTTCAGAAATATGACTGCATTAGCTTACTCGCCTTAGCTCAACACATCTATCCTCGGGATCAAAATTTCAAAATTTGAAGTTTGAAAAATTAGGGTTTCCTCATAAAACCCTAAGTTGCAGTTGCAGTTTCAGAATTAGTTGCAGTATCAGTTGAAGTATCAATTGTTGTACCATTTGCAGTCACCCTTGAAGTATTTTAAGAGTTATTACTGCTGCTACGAGATGGTGCCACTACCTGCAAATACTATCAGAGGTATGCACTCACATATTTTTAAATTGTTAAAGATTTAAAGGGTATTTGCAGGAGAATGGATCTCTTGCCATAAATCCATAAGTATCTCAAGATCCAACACATTCAGAAGAATAATGCAACCCAGGTTTGATTATTCTAATATGCATCTATTTGTTATGACATTTATTTGATCTAGGTTGCATGTTGAAGTTGTGACCATCATACTAACATTTGGTCAAAATTAAAGTCAAGATATTATATGGATTAAACTTGAGATCATAGAATTTGTTCTCTAACCCAACCTTTTGTCAAGATAGAATATTGTCCTAGTACAAAATATGGGTTGAAGAAAACACTTGTTATCTTGAGTGAAGGAGACTTGGAAGTAAAGCAACACACTAGAAGTGAAGACTCCAGGTTTGATTGTTGTAATTGTCATTCCTCTAGATTCTATTTCTAAAGTTTGCTACTTTACAAATAAGTGTTGTAGCTATGATAACAATCCTTATTTTTTTTTTGATTCTAGATATGTACTCATTATTCTCCTTTAGGATATATTCTTGTGTTGGTTCCTCTTGTTTTCTTGTTCCATACAGGTCAAGAACAAAGGAAGATGCTTATCCTTAAGAGGGAGTCACATTGACTCAGAGGGAGTCAAAACTATTTGAGAAAGAGGAAGAATAAAACCATTTGTGAGACAATCAATTCAATAATGCATGATCAAAATCTTTCTATGATTTCATAAGTAGAAGCATGCATGCCACAGTATATATTCAGAACAAGAGTCTTCACCAGAATAGAAGCTGTCACCAGAGTAAAGCCTGAGATTGAACACTTTAGGTTATTTGGGTGCCCAATGTATCTTCATGTACCCAAAGAGAAGAAGTCCAAGCTAGATCCTTTATAAAGAAAGGATACAATGAATCTTCAAAGACATTCCTGATTGACATACTTGGTCAAAGACAGATTGAAACAAGCAGAAATGTTGTCCTTGAAGAATATATAGTCTTTCTAAGATCCAAAGAATCTCAGATGGATATTGATAGTAAGACTATACCTTCTCCACCTTCAACAGTTCAGAGGGAGAAAGACATCATTTCTCTAGTTGATATGTTCAATGATATTACAACAAGGCATAAAATGCCTACCTAGACTCACTATGAAAGAAAAGCATACAAGCCTCTCAAGGCACCTTCCAAGATAGAAAAAAGAGTTTCTCAAATCTATCCTCCAATCATGAGACACTTCATTGATTATAAAACTCCATGTCTTAGAAAATCAACATGAGAACTAGTATGGCAAGATGCCATAATAGAAGGATACTAGTATGTCCTAAAAGAATGATGCATAAAACATTATTCAGGGACCAGAAAGGAAGTTTGTTGTAACTTCCAAGTGGATCTATAAGATCTAGCATGCAGTTGATGGCAATATCAAGAAATACGAAACAAGATCCATAGACAAAGGTTTCTCATAAACATAGGGAGTTTTCCATGATAAGACACTTGAACCAATGAAATGATTCACTTCCATCCATACCACCATCCATGAGTTGGTATCTATATCAGATAGATAGGTTCTTTATGAGTTTGGATTTCAACAAAGAATGTCACTGATCAAAACCTATATAGTGTTGATGACTAGAACCTGATCCTGATGAATTATTCAGAAATACTTGTTGTTGAAAACAAGAAAACAATGACTTATGACTTTCATAAAATATTTGAGTATGACACACTACTTCTTGGGATAAAAAGTATGACAGAGGACTGATGAATTTGTTTTTGAAAAATATACAGTAAAAATATTAATGAAGTATAACAGAATGCAAATCCACTGTGATGAATTTAAAGAAGAAGATTGATGATGATTCAAACGAGACTAATCCACAGTTGATTGGATCACCAATATATCCGATTAACACCAGACTAGATTCATTCCATGCAGTGAATGTGATGAGTCAACCAAGACAAGACTCACTAGGAAAACAAAAAAACATGTATTAAGACATAGTTGGATATGATTTGAGTTATGCCTCCAGTGTGAATTTCAGTTTGCATAATTGACGTAGACCCCTTCCCAGACCCACAGGTTGGGATCCGCATAGGATATTTTCTTTTCGGCCCCTAAGAGCTCGATTGGCTCTTTTATTTCCCTTTCAGAAAATCAACACCCACAACAAACCTTGGGGAAATTTCCTCTTTTATTTTGGAATACCGGATTTCACGATTTTGTGAATCCTGTGGTCGAGCACCTTACCTCTTCGACCTCTGAAACCCAAATTAACAATTTTTCAAAATGAAAGTGTCTTGGCCTTACCCTTCTTCACAATTTCGGGGTTTCAACCACCGAAACACGCTTTTACTATGTTCTCAAGGCTCTCGAACCTCCGAACCTCGAAATGCCGAAATGCTAAGGTTTCACTTCCAAGGAGATCAATGACTGTGGACCTTTCCTCGATCCAACGGTCAGTGAAATTTCACGTACCGAGAGTTCAATAGGTCAAGCTCGAACCCTATATCCTCTCCACCTTCCGGTCTCTGAAGTTTCGAAATGCCGAATTTCGACACGCTAACAAATGTTGGCCCCACAACGAAACTTTTCACCTTTTCAAAACTTTTCACTTCGGGATTTCGTGAATCCTGATGCCAAGCTCTCGGTTCTCCAATCCACGAAACCTCGAAAATAGTCAACAGATTTTGACTCCACCTGAAAACAAGTGCACCACTGTCACCTCACCGTTCTCTAATTCTGACGTGAATTCTTCTGCCCCTTCAAGCCTCCAAACTCTGAAATGAGAGTTCACGAGTGATCTGACGACCCTCATCTGCTTGGATCTAAAAAACCTATTCTCCTGAACTTATGCTTTGAAAAACACTTTCCATAACTCCCCTGGCACCTCTGCGAGATCTAACGACTCTCACTATTTCAGAAATTCTTCTCGAAGAATTCCGACCATTCAAATTCCTTCTTCAAATATCTCTAGTTCTAAATTGACCCTATGACCCTCTTCTGGAACTTATCCTCTGCACGATGGATAAAGTTCCCTTCTTCTCTTCAACACTTGAAGACGCTAACTCTCCTGAGCTTCATTTCATCAACTCAAGTCTCCTAAAAGACTTCTGCACGCACTCCTTACGACACTTCTTCAAATGCGTCTAAGTATTTGAGTTCTTTTGACTCTGTGCAACTCTTTGCAACAACAGTATTTTAATCCTCTCCTTGGTTGATAAGTTCTGAACTTCCAACTATCCTGTGCACACCTTTCACGACTTCTGTGCCTGACTTGCACTCCTGCGGAAAATGAGGACAACGTTCTCCCTCCTGAGCTTTCAAAGATGAACTCTGAACCTGTCAATGCACTCCTTACAGACGCTTCACTACACTCCTTGCAGGAAATTTTACTCAAGAAGAGAAACAATTGAAACTCATTTCCTTACTCTCTCAGACTTCAAATACTTAACATGAAATCATACATACATAGCATAAAAGAAAATGTACAATAGAAAGAGTAAAGCAACCACAAGCATAACATTCAACATGTATACACAGAAAGTATTAGAACACCATGAGTCTAAATCAAAGCTTCATATATATTAATTTCATAACTTCTGTACATGGGTTCTTCTACACAGCTCTCTGCTACAACTCCTCTCTATGCTCTATTGATACTCTTGATAATGTTACAATGATACAAGGTGAGGGTGTCTATAGTCGGTTTTCCCTCCAGCTCCTAAAACTATCTAATCTAGAATTTAAATCTACCTACTTACATTAATTATGCATCAATGCCTTTACACCTTACAGATGAGTGCGGATTTCTCAAGATCTGTTTTACACTATGGAAGTACACACTCTCTTAACTATTACATTAATGTCTGCGCATCCAAACTTTCAAAAATATTTCAAACATTTTCAACATGTGCCAAAAATGCGATGGCGTTTGTCCCACGCTCGCTTGTTGCGGGCGATGCTCCTGCATCATACTCCCTCGCTTGAAAATTTTCATGGAATCTTGTTCATGAGCTCTTGCACTGTCTGTCCATGCTTCTGAATTTCTGCTTCATTCTCCCAGCTGGCATCTTCAACTAGATGTCCCTTCCACTTGACTAAGTATTCAAAATACTCTTTTCTCCTGGTCCTCTTGTTGACTCTCTTGCCAAGTATACTCTCCATCTGTGGCTTTTCAGCTACATGAATTTGTTTATCCCATTGAACCTCTGTCTTCTCATTGTCTTCTCCTGCTTCTCTGACTCTGTAAGGGTACAAATCTGAGATATTGAATATTGGTGAAATTCCGATCCCATTGGGTAATTCGATCTCATATGCATTTGCCCCAAATTTCCTTATGATCTTGCATGGTCCAATCTATTTCATTTTCAGTTTGTTATATGTTCCCTGATGTAGGAGCATCTCAAGCGAGCCAGCACGGAGACAATGGATAGCTGGACAAGCGCCCAACGCAAATTTTGAAATTGTCTTGAAATAAATGCACAAACCTTAAATGAGATAATTAGTAAGGAGCTCACTTGTAAAATGTAAACAGACCTTGAGCGATCCTCTCTCGTCCTTAGTAGGTAGAAGGAATTTATTGTAGTTAATGAAAGTAGATAGAATTGAATGTTAGATTAGAGAGTTTTAGAGCGCAAGAGGGAAATGGGATATAGACACCCTCATTGTGTATTGTAACATTATTATGAAGATTATGAAGAGCATAGAGGAGAAGCAGAGAGCTGTGTAGCCAAACTCCGTGTACAAAAGTTCTGAATTAATGCAAGAAAGTTGTGATTCAGACTCATGGTGTTCATATATTCTCTGTGTATGCATCTTTGAATGTTATGCTCATAAATGTCTTGCTCTTTTTGTCATGCATTTGCTTTTATGCTATGTATGAATGATTTCTTGTTGAATGTCTGAAATCTGAGAGGGAGAATAAGGGAAATGAGTTTCAATTGTTTCTCTATCTGAGCAAGAGTTCCTGCAAGGAGTGCGGTTGAATTGTCCGCAAGGAGTGCGTTGAAAAAGGGTTCAGAGGTTCATCTATGAAAGCTCAGGATAGATAGCTTTTGTTCTCATTTCCACAGAAGTGTAGTTAGGCACATGAGTCGTGCAAGGAGTGCACAGGCCGAGTAAAAGTCTCAGAGTTGCGAATTTGATCGAAGCATTGAGAGACTACTGCTGCAGGTGTGCATAGAGTCGAAGGATTTCAACACTTGGAAGTGTTTGAAGGTCGCTGCAAGGAGTGCGTGCAAGAGTTTTTTGAAAGGCTCAGAGTTGGAAAAAGCTCACAAGGGTTTGGACCTTTGAAGGATTCGAAGGAAGGCAATAGGCCAAGTACTTTGAAAATCTGAAGGAAGGTGTAGCGACATCGGACCGCAGGAGGACAAGTTGTCAAGGAAAGAACGGACGGTCAGAATTCTCTGTGGAGAATCCGTGAAGTCTCATGAGCCGTCAGATCTCACGAAGGGGCAAGGAAGTTACAACGAATGCTTCGAAAGGTTCTAAGCTCAGGAGGAGAAAAGCCATCGATCCAAGTCAGCTAGGGACCGTTAGATCACTTGTGAAATTACCTATCGGGATTTCGTGAGTGGAAGGGTTGAAGATTTGGTATCAAAGTTCATGAAATCGCAAAGAGTGAAGTCGTGAAGGATTGATAGGGTCGTGTGGGACCATAGAGGTCAGCGAGGAAGACAGGTGGCACACTATCGACGTAGAATTCAAATCGATTTGAAGTCTCGGGAAGGTGAGAAGGCTAGTTGCGGGGCCAGCATCGAGAAACGTGTCGGAGTCTGACATCTCAGGATTTCAGTGAATAGAATATCGAGATTTTAGGGTTCATGGGTAGAGATGTATGTTATCGCAACTCGCAAACTCGCGAAATTCGAAAATCCGGAGTTGACTGTTTCAAAAGTTTAGGATTCGGGGGTCATAGTGAGCAAGCGCTCGACCACAGGATTCACGATATCACGAAGTCTGATCTCCTAAGTGTAAAGGGAGGATCCCATGAGGATTTTCTATGGGTGCAGATTTCCTGAAAGGGAAATAAAAGAGCGATTGTTGAGAGCTCTTTGGGCCAGTGGTAAGGGAAAGATCCTGTTGACGTGGACCTTTCGACCTGCGGGTTGAGGGGTAGAGTGCGTCATCATTTTTGGTATCAAAGCCTAGAAAGGTTCTTTGCTTTCTGTAGCAGAGAAGAGGATAATTCACCATGCCGCCAAGGAGAAGAGACAAACAAACACCCGATCCACCAGTGGATAGGGAAATGCTGAGAAGAAGAGGTAGGCAGATGACTGATCCAACCATGGAGAGAGAGATGCGTGATCTACGAGCTAGACTTGAGGACATGGAGACAGCACAAAGACGCATAGTCAGTGCTGGGGATATTAGTGATTCCGAAAGAAAAATCGAGGCTGAACATGAAGAAGAAGTTGTAGCAGAAGATGCAACAAATGAATGTTTGATTAAGTCTATTGCAAGAATGGGTGCAAGAGAGAAAATGGACATTCCATTTTATGAGGGAAATCTGGATGCAGAGGAGCTTCTAGACTGGATTAGAGCTCTAGACACATACTTTGACTATGAGGATGTCGAAAAAGACAAGAAAGTCAAGCATGTTGTCACAAGATTGAAGGGACATACAACGTTGTGGTGGGATGAACTACAAGCTGACAGACGTTGCAAGGGCAAGCAGAAGATCAAGAGCTGGGATAGAATGATCGTGAAGATGAAGGAAAAATTCATCCCCAGAGATTACCATATTACTCTATTTCGAAGGATGAAAAACCTGAGACAGAAGCTGATGACAGTGAAAGAATACACTGAAGAATTCTACAAACTGAACATCAGGGCAGGTCATCAGGAAAGCGATGATGAAAAAGTTGCCAGATACATGAATGGTCTGAGATATGACATTCAGGATGAGATGAGCATGGTAACCATCCGAACGATGGAAGATGCTTATTAGATGGCTCTAAAAGAGCAAGAGAAGATGAGCCGAAATCAGGGTTAGAGAGGCTGAGGCAGAAGTCAGCCCAGAGGAAAATCAGTTGCCCAGGATAAGAACCAGAAACCCAAGGAGGAATGGAAGAAACCTCAGACTCAAACCGAGAGAGGTGGAATCTCACAGAGAGGGAAATACGCTGAACAGAGAGGAAAACATACTAAGTAGAGAGGAGATTAGGATGATAATAATACTTTTCCTCGTACCAGAGGTAGAGGAAGAGGAAGAGGTGGAGTAATAACATGCTTCACATGTGGAAAGAATGGGCACAAGTCTTATGAGTGTCCTGACAAAAATAAGGAAGGAGGAGAAACTCACATCACCGAAGCACAAGGGCGAGATGTTGAGGCAGAATATGCTGAAGGCGGAAGATCGCTGATGATGCGAAAATCTATTTTGACACTAGAGAAGGAGGTGGAGAGTTTAGTCCAAAGAAACAGACTTTTTCAGACTGCTTGCAAAACCAAGGATAGGGTATGCAAGGTCATTGTGGATAGTGGTAGCATGGATAATCTCATTTATACAGAGATGGTAGAAAAGCTGGAGCTGGAGACGATTGATCATCCAAGCCCATACAGAGTTTCGTGGCTACAAAAAGGACATCAGGTAACTGTCACTAAACAATGTTTAGTTGAATTCAAGATAGGAGGATACAAT
>SNQJ01S0128652.1:7722-33858 GCA_010110895.2 Picea sitchensis | reverse complement strand
GCTCTAAAAGGTGCTCGATAGCTTGGCATGTGGTCTTGGGTATGACAGTTAAAGTATTTAAATGTTAAATTAATTGTAAAAGAAACAACGCATGGCGCATTGGTAGGGCGGATTTTGTAAAGACTTTCACGGTGGAAGGAGGTCCGAGGTTCAATCCTCTCGCACTCCATAAAAATTTATACTTAATCCTAACTAATATTTTATTAAGCTAAATAACTTTATTAGCTTCATAATCATACTTTAATCGAATATTTGATTTGAATGTTATATTTAAAAAAAAAAAATTATCCTTATCCCTTTTTTTTTTTTTAAATAATAAAATAATAAAAAAATAGATAAAAATTTTACGATTTGAACCTTGAAATTAAATTTAGTAACATTTTTTTTTTTTAATTTAATTATAAAATTAAAATAAAATAAAATAAATAAATAGAAAAAATATATACATAAAAAATACTACTGCCCATAAGGAAATCCGCGTTTTATTTCTCGTGAGGCGTTTGGGCGTTGGCATGTGGCATGCATTGTGTTTGCATGCACGACTCGTGTTTTACAAAGCCCTGCGATGACAACATAACGTGTAAGGCATGAATGCACACAGATTCCAACAAATAACATCCGGATTGACAGCAAAAGAGGAAAAATCAAAGCTTCCCACTGCGCTAGGATAGTTTCATGCCGATGCATTTCCTTCCTCCTTGCACAATTCCTCAAGAGCAACACGAGCAGCTGCATGCTCTGCAGCTTTAACGGTGCGGGAAAAACTTGAAGGAGGAGAATCATATTTTTGTCCATTCACAATTATTGTTGCGTGTGGGTTTGAATTTAGGAGTCAAGACCATCCTGGACAGTGGGTCTCTACCCCATCTCTTGCGCATGCTCCTTCCTAACAGTGCAAATGAAAATGTGGCAGAAGTTGCAGCAAGTGTTATTGCTCGTTGCTGTGAAACCAGCACGCAACAGCATGCTTTGGACATCCTTGTAGATCTGCGGGGAAGCTCTATAAAGAGAAGAGAGGCTTGGTTAGATGCTTTAAGAGCGCACGTAACCAAGAGACTTCACTCTGCTCACGATATTTTACGGATTGTGTAAATGGCTGTGGAAACCATGCACAGAGCGAGGGTGGGGATCGGAGGTCGCGATTATTTTTTTTAATTCACCGGACTGGGCTTTTAGGAAAAGTTGAATTTGAATTGAAGATTGTTTTGGCATGGTGGATCTGTCTATGATTCCTGGTTTAGCTGCGCTTCTAATCAGGTCATTTTCTCTTCCTCAGGTTTAGCATTTTCAGTGGATTCTTGTAGGGTAGGCGCCATACGAATCCGTTTGCAGGGGTAAAGTATCCCTTCGCAGGTACGAGTGGTAGATTTACATGGTTCTGAAGGGTGTTTGAAAGCGTGAGGTGATTTTCCGTGGCTTATGTGTTAGAGTGGTGGTCTTATGTGTTAGAGTGTTGGTATTATGTGTTAGAGCGTTGGTCTTAAATGAAAACAATTTTTTTTTAGCTGTTGGTGCATGAAATGGTAGAGCCTGCGGGCTTTGGGGTTATGCATTTGCGTTGTGTTGGCGCTGCTTTGTGTGTTTGTTGTTGGTGTATTGAATGGTGCTTATCCCTTGGTATTGAACGGTGCGTAGACCGCCATTCTGGGGACCCTCGCGGTTTCCTCCTCCAAGTGACTTGATGTGTAGCGCTCGTTCTCGGCTGCTTGTGTTATGTATGGTGTGTGGCTAGATGCTTGGCCTCGGTGTTTTTTTTTTTCTTTTCTTATTTCTTCATTAGTTTTGATCGTTGAATCCAGGCTAGGGTTTGGTTTAGAACAATGGCTATCCCAACGATGTCGTTTTCTATTTCTTGTACTTTGTACAGATCCACATCCTCTTGTCTATACTCTCCTGTGTGGTGATCTCTTGAACGAACTAGTATCGAAAGTCCTTCTGAGGCGTGGCTGAAATTTTGTTTTGGGCGTGTTTGTGTTTATAGACAATGCTTGTACAACTTCCTTCGGGTAGAGCATTTTAAGCATCAGACAGTCCCAGTGATAATAGGTTCAGTCGAGACTGTATGGTTCGGGTAGACCAGGTTGAAGAGCACAGGTCTGGTCCCATGGGAGTTTGCATGGGCTTACAGCCATTCATATGGAATTGATCGAGAAGTGTCTTGGCATATTTATATGGAATTGATCGAGAAGTGTCTTGGCATATTTGGAAGACTGGTTTTGTATAAT
Organism: Picea sitchensis; assembly: GCA_010110895.2. NCBI lineage: Eukaryota > Viridiplantae > Streptophyta > Pinopsida > Pinales > Pinaceae > Picea > Picea sitchensis. The sequence goes on along the minus strand of SNQJ01S0128652.1, from coordinate 31,633 downwards.
CCTCCACCCTGTAGCATTTCTGGAAAATTATTTTGTCCAGTAAATTATTGAGAATAATGTGGTATAGTATAATTTCTGGAAAGGAAGAAGTTGTTTTTTTCGGCACACACAAAAAAACATATACACCTGCTATTTCATTAAAACCAAGTAAGTTATTTCAATATTACAAAAAATATCTATAGAATCAGAATGTCTAAGATCTCCTAAAAAACTTAATATATTGTTCTAATCTAGGACTTTTCATCTACTGTTTTAGACTTAGAATTTTCTACTTAATTGCTATTGACAATTGTCAATTGCTTGTACAAAAAAAATTAACATGACTTATTCTATCTTATCATACATTGAAAAAAAATAACTCTCTTCACTATAATCCAGTGCTTGTTTGAATAATCTATCTGCCACTATGTATTACTGTATAATCTACAAAAAATCAATTTTAATAATTGGGGTATTGCTTGTTTATGAGCCCTACTAATTGAAACCCTAGTTTAGAGCCCTTCTTTTTAACATTTTCAATTCTTATTTCATTTATATATATTTTAGATTTTGTTTATATAATCAATTAATAGTGCTTTTGGTTTTATGTGTTAGGCCTAGGGAATTTGGAGCTTGGAGTTTTGTCCCTTTAGGCTCAGATTTCAAACCTAACACTGGACAACAAATGTAAAGACCGGTTTTAAATTAAAATCTAGTAATTCTACCAAATGTACAATAATTTCTACAAGCTGTATAAAGAAGAATAATTCCAAATTTACTTAACACTTACGCATATAAAATTTATCAATGGATAATGAATCTAACTAAACAATGGATAAATTGGAATTAAATACCTTAACTCTCATGTTGTTATCCGCAGCTTGCTAAACCTAATGTTGTTATCCAGCTTGCTTCCTTCCTTATTCTTTAGAACACTACCCAAAACTCACCTCCCTGCCGACTAGTTAGCTTCCCTAGCCCTAGGGATATCAACGATATCCTAGCCCTTCGAGACCAAAACCTCCAGCAACTTTGGTCCACTTTGTCAATGCCACTCACAAAATTCCTCCCTCCTGGCCCAATACCGAGTTCTCCAAATCCTTTTCTCCACCTCTCGAATAAACTCTCCGTGACTCCTTTCCCTTTTTCCTCCTTCACCGCCTTCCCCTTCATTTACTCCCCCACCTAATATCTTATCCCATTAAATACCTTATCCCATTCATTAATATGTTTCCATTTCGGGAACGTAACTTAAATTAGTTGTATATTTTATTATTCACCATTAATTAATACTCTTTATTAATTAATGAATTAATTAATAATTAAATCAATCATTAACCATCATGAAATCAACTATTTAATAATAATCAATTAGAAATTTTATTTTAAGACACAAATACGCTTTAGCTAATATTTTAGGATTATATTATTAAAATCTAATTTATACTTACTAACTAAGGGTCACATAAAGAATCATCTTCTTTATGGATGCTAGTAGTCATTCACATCTCTTCTCGTAGATAAGTCGCCACCATTCCCAGCGAAGTCTTTCACTGTATTTTTACAGTCTCTGTATACTTCTTTCATTAATAGAAATCATGTATTACTCAGATTCTGTTTATGGTTGCATCTCTCATATATTTATGTTATATTATTGATATACCTATATCTCCTGCATTTCTTTATTATATCTCCAAGCCTCTTACTGCGGCCGAAATAATCCATCATGGTCACTGTCACAATATCCCTCCATGAGGAAAAAGCGCATGAAAAATGGACGACACGACGCATAATCGTGAGAATAAGTCCAATTGACCTAGTAACAGGTTACAATCAAGAGGTGCATCATCCACCTCTACTTCCACCTCTACTATATCTCCCACCTAACCGGACCGGAAAGGTGGGAGAATACCATGAGGGCTGAAGGAATGACCATCAAACGCGGTCAACATGGTTTTAATTTAATTTGGTGGGTTGGAGAACATATAGCTTCAATAGACTAAGGACATCACGCTAAGTGGTAGCACCTTCCATCGGGTCAAACCGCTTTGTTTGATGGTACATTAGAATACCCATGTGGATTTGGAAAGCTACATGGTAGGCAAGCGAGGCTTAACATCCACGACATCAAACTAGATCTTCGGTTACCAGGTTCTAGAGCTCCCAAGGCGTAGAGTAAGGAATTCCTCCGATGGACACACACACGCATGGCACTCCAAAGCACATCATGTAAGGTGGCGTTTGGGCCCAAATCCTCAACAATAGAGTAGTTTTGGGTGGCTCCAGCAATAGGGTTGTGGGTAGAGCCGCTTTGAATACCATTTCGTATCAATTTAGGTGGTGGCCTCGCTCGGACCAGAACAAATCTATCTCAGTGGGGGTGGAGGAGGAGTTTCTAGGCTGGTACTAGCTTTTGAAGAGCCATAATCTCGAGAGTGAGTGGCTATATCGATTTTTGCGTCGACCATATTGATACAAACACGGTTGCCATCTTGCGGTGGTGGGTTTTGACTCCCACCAGGTGCATTACCAGCGTTCAAAGAACTCAAGGCTAAGTGTTGGTTGTGAGGAAAAGGATTCATAAGCACAGCGGGTGGAAGATTTAAGAGCCTCGTAGCCTCTACAAGTTTGGTGCATAAGTGTGTAAGGTGATCATCAATACAAAGTTTACAAGGAAACTTAACGTTATGCCTTTCTTTCGTGCCCTCTCCAGCATTATCATTATTTTTTCCATTATTATTCTTGTCCTTGGGTTTATTCTTCCCACCTCTACGATTATTTTGACCTTTCCGTTTATTCCCATCTGGTTGATGGTCACCATTTTGGTTTTTTGACGACTGCACAGAATGTGCATCTGCCGATAGGGTGGGTTTGGAGGATCCAAATGAAGTTGGTCCTCCAGCAGACTTCATTACTGAGTCTGCGGACTTTACATTGGTGGACCCCATAATTCCATCAGTATGGGGCCCAGGACTTTGTCTAGGATCATGATTCGACCGCGGTGTGTCGGGAAGAAGGTGGTATAACATCCCAGACTGAGCATAGATCAAATCGAATTGTTGGGCTCTAAAAATGACCTCTTCCTCGCTGAAGACCCCAGAAGTAGCAATGTCCTTTGAAATAGGAGCGTGCAAAGACTTTAAAAAACATTCTGAAAGAAAGGTCGGGGGTATGGGGGTCTTAACTAACCGTCTTCGCCTACACCATTCCTGGATATGGTCCAAAATATGACTGTCGGAACCCTGGCGTAAAGTTGACAAAAGTTCAAGGCCAGCATCGTAGCGAATGGGTAGTTGAAAATGGTTAAGAAAGGCTAGCACTAACTGTTGAAAAGACCCATATGTCCCCCTAGGTAGCTCAATATACCATTGTGACTCAATCCCGATAAGAGTGCGCTGAAACAATCATAATCTAATAGAATCTTGATTCAAAGAATTCGATGAGCACCAGAGGTGAAAAGTAGTGACGTGATCACCAGGGTCCTCGCCATTCTTACCTTCAAACTTTGGAATGTCTGACGGAAGCTTGGTGGGGAAAAGGGGCCATGTGGGATCACGAATCACCAATTCATTCATTAGTTTATATAAATCTGGCAGATTAAGCGTGGCTAGAAAGGGAATATGGGGTTGCGACACCTGACCCCATACTCCCGCAAAAGACTGAGTATTAGGAGTTGTGTTCCATCCAGGATTCTGGTAAGGACCAGAACCTTATCCGTAATTAAAAGACCCTCCTCTGGGAAGATTCGTGAAATAAGGATTGGGCATCATTCCAGCAGGAATGTTCTGATAAGGGTTATGAAAATTGCCCCCAGTTGGATTAGCTCCAAACCGAGGGTTGTTAAAATTACCCAGAATTGGATTAGATACAGGTTAGGGGGTGCCCAAGACATTAGACTGACCTCCTCTGAGTGCGAATCTAGAGGATTGAAGTGGATTCATTATTCCAAAAGTATTGGTCGAATTCAACAATGAGGGGATAGGGATATAGGGTGGATCTTGTCCACCAGCTTGGTTGTTCCATCTAGCCGTAGAAGGATTAGACTCGGGGTTAAGGAAGGGGATACTTCCTACATTAGGATTCTCTTGGTGAAATTGAGAGCTACCAAACGGAAAAGGAGTGTAAGGAGGTGTAGTTCCCCCATGTCCAAGGCTAGAGTTATGGCCAACAACTGGGATGGCAATCGAAAACTGCGAAGTGAAACTTGGCATGCCATAAGAAAATGGACTAGTAGCCATGGGGATGGTTTGAACATTGTAACTCAGCGAGTGGCCAAAACCGCCAAAAGGGTTAGAGGCAAGAGACGAAGCATTGACTACGGGCCAAGCCATAGTACCGGTGTAAGCCTCTGGCACTACAACTGTAGTGGCTGCAGGTGTTGAAGGAGTGCAATTAACTATAGTGAGATTGGGAGTTGATGAACTCCCAGTGTTCTGAAGACCAGACTCAGTACTCATCCTTGTGGGATTACAAGTCTGAAAAGTGGATGTGTGTGTACCACTCTCGATAACTCTAGGCCTTTTAGAAGGCAATAACTCAAAAACCAGTGGTAACTGTAACAACCGACGGGACCTGCAAGGAAGTTTGTCCGACTCCACGACGACGTATGACTCTCAACAAATAAAAATATATCCTAAGGCCAACTAGTAATCAAAGAGAATACCAAAAATTCAAATGGCCAATATGCATGCAAAACGAGCTAAAGTGGCTGAGTGGCCTCCCTCGCAAAAGAAGGTATGTCTCGTCTATGAGGGACCTAAGACTCCCTGGTAAAGTTTGGAGGTAACATAATTAGTTATAAGGGTCCTCATAGACTTAACAACCATTCGTTCAGATCCCCTCGGAGAGGTAATCCTCCATAAAGGTTATGTGTTGTCTGACCCGTATCTGACTCAAGATACAAGCAGAATAACCCCTGCAAGTAACCTATGAGAAACCTAAGTCAAGCAACTAATCAACTACTATATAACCAATGCACAGGCGAACAGTCGTAAGTCTGGATTACCGTATGGGTAGGGTAGCAAAGCTTGAAACCTTGAAAGTATCGCCTCTCACAGAGGTATGGATACTAGCAAGATCCCCAAATATGAATAAATCCATAGAAATACCTCTGACGCTAGGTGAGTATCCAAGGGTTATCCTTTCAACAAACTTCGTGCAACCTCGTTCTTAACTCCGGTGTGAGTGGACCCTCCTGATATTACCAATTATACAATGGATTTCTCAACTCCTTGTCTCAGGTACATATGTTGATTTAATTACCTTGGAGAAGTTTACTCACAAAATCCTATTCCAAGGCACTAAATCCTAGGCTAGTTTGTGCGCCCTAAACAATAAAATCGTTACTATTCAATTTTAGTTTAAAGCGTAAAATGTATTGGCCGTGATTACTCAAAGAGGTATGGAAATGAAACTCATAGTGTTATGACTCTACATGAAAAATAAAAATAGATATAATGCAAACCCTAAATTTAACTTTTCAGTGAATGATATGCTAATAAACAGTGCAATCCTCAATTTTAACTCTGCAACTCAGAAATAAAATGCAATCTTTCGCTAAATGTGCTCAGGCTAATGATAAAGGTTCTAAGACAAAAATACCAACCAATGCAAAATACCTATTTTTTTTGTATTTTCAATGTATTAAAAAGAAAATGTATGGACTGATAAGCGACTTGATATATAACTTCTACTATGTATAAAAGCAATCACTCAATCATAATACCAAGCAGCTAAGAATACAACCCAACTACCAAGGACAAATCAAAAATGGAAAACAAAGAGAAATACGTCGCCCAAAAATTCAACTCCAAACAGGTTTCCTGTCATCCCAGATAATCTCAATAGGCACCACAGAGACCTAAGAAGGCTCAGTGATCCTCAAAACCTTCCCAACAATCACTAAACCAAGCAAGAAATCAAGGGGAAGTGTTATACGCGAATGTTCAAGAGAAAAGGGCGTATATACGCTTCTTTCAGTGGGACAGCAAGCGTGTATACATAGTTGTTGGGGGAAAAAGGGTGTATATCTTTTAAAACAAGGCTAAGCAAGGGTAAAAGGCTCAAAAACTCAGACCCAGAGTGAACAGACTCTGTCCAACTATGATACGACAAGAAACACAAAGGAAAAAGAGCAATGTAAGAAGGAAAAATACTTCAACCCTTAGAAGGAAGATCAATCCCCAGTATGGTCGCCAATTTTGTTACAAGGGAAAAACTCTCTATGGCTAAGGGTAAACCACAACAGACAGGTATGACTGCAGAAATCAACTCAATTCCAACATGTGCTATAAAAACTAATGTGTAATACGAGGAAGAAACCTACCTCGATCCAATCGTTCCACCATTGAGCACTTTGACCCAAAGTTTTACACCTGCAAGAAGTTCTCAACAAACAAGGAATGCAAGTATATAGTGACAATATATAAAATGATTTAGCACATCAGATAACACAATCCATTAATAAACATTACAAACATGTCCATGGATAATAATCATATATCAATAATTGATCAATAGAAGTATCAACATTACAGACTTTCGTGCCGACACGATTCAAAACCAAGAAACCAAGTTCCTTCCAACTAGGTCTCCACCACTTCAATCCTCCACCAAAGGAAAGCTCATAGAAAAGAGTTAATGAGGTCCTCTCGACAATAACGAAAGAGCTTGGGGGTTGAACACTGTGTTCAGACTTGAGGGACAAGGGGATGCAGACTCAATATGAAGTAATTTCTCCAGAGTAACTTTGCTCTCAAAGTTGAATGTTTTCTCATCTTTTTCCATAGCTCAAAATTGTGCTCTTATAGCCTCCAGAATGAAACTGAAGGGTCGAGTCGGAACTTTTCCACTATATGGAAGGCCAAAGATCAGAGATCTTCTGTCACGACATGGAAACCCAACCTCATTTTGTATTTTCTGGCACAAATCTCGATATATGCGAGTTGTAGTGGAGAAACAAACGTATACGCATATTGCAAAGTAGTTAGGGAGCATATATGTGGAAAAATATATATTTTGGCTTTGGATTTATCAAAAAGGGGTTGATAAGTCCACATAGGGAAATGGAAAAAGTCCCTCTGTGCAAGATAACAATGGTGAGGCAAATCTTTCTATAACAGAGACATGTTTTAGGTATTTACCTAAGGTTCCTTTGGACTAGATGTATGGGAGAGATGTTGATTCAAATGAAGAAAGAAATGAATACAGAGCCTGAAAGTTCATCCAAAGGATCCAATAGGTACATCAAGCAGTCAGGGAACAGTTGGAGAAAAGTCAAGCACAGTATAAATCTCAGCATGATAAACACAGTGTTGATCATCATTTCCAGGTTGGAGACCAGGTATGGCTTCACATCAGCAAGGAAATATTGAAGGGTGAAGGCAAGAAACCCAAGCCCATCCTTTATGGAACCTTCACTATTTTGGAGAAAAGTGGTACCAATGTTTTTCGTCTAGATATTCCACCTTACATGCATATCTACTCAGCTGTAAATGTGGAGAACTTGAAACTTTTTTAGCCTCCCACGATCATGGATCAGGGTGAGGAAGTTTCAATACCTTTAGTTGATGAGTTTGCTCCTGAGTAATTGGATGAGTTAAAGGAAGATATCATCTTGGACAAAAGGACGAGGACTTCACATAGGGGTGATGTTGATTATCTTTGAGTAGGCTTAAAGGGAACACATCCAAGAAAGGCAAAGTGGATTGAGAAGGACAAGGTGAGGGAACTCTTCCCTCACTTATCTGTTGATTGATGAAAGCTTTTGGTGGTCCAAAAATATCTCAGTGGGAAGGTGTGATCCAAAAAGTATCCAGAGAAGACTAAGGACAGCTTAGAATTCGCAGAAGCAGCTCAGGAAGCTCAGAATGGCCTCAGTAGACAGAGAAAGGGAGAAAAATAAAAGTCCTCAAAACTTAGTGAAATTGGCATCATTGCGAAGAGCGCGTCACAATATTTCCAACAACGTAAACGACTTGTCAAACGAAGTTACAGATCAAAAGATATTTGCGGTCAAATTTTTTGTCAACCTAGCCCAGTGAGCAGGGATGAGTCAGCATTTGTACTATTGACGTCAGCATCAGTATGGATGACATAAGCATCTATACAATGTAAGTGGAACATGCATATGGTGACACGTGCTATGTTGATATCAGCATGACATAATCATGGTGATTGGGCATCACCAGAGGTTGCCACATGTCACTTGTTTTTGACATTTTTGGGTCAACATGTGAACCAATGAGGAAATGCCACGGGGAAATATGTACATCCACGTGGAAGACCATACGAGATGTGGTAGGCTGACATGGAAGGATGACATGGTAGGTGACATGGCAAGGTGACTATGCAAGTGGATAGAATAGGCCAATGGTTGGTTGCCTCGTGGCCCAGTTATGGGTTGGCACATGGCAATGGGAAAATGCCCAATGAAGGCCTGAAACCGGATTTTCAAAATAAAAAGGGCCTACAAAATCTGACGGAGTCCCACCAAATCTAGTGGCCAAACTACAACTTCGATGAACCTAAACAACAAACTCCAAACTTGGAGACAATTCCAAACTCATATATATTGTTATAACTATAAGCCCAAAAGGGGAGGCCTGCGGGCTTGACTCTGGGACCTCCCCCTATCCAAATGACTTATAATAGCCTCCGCAAACCGTTAGGTCAATGGGCTATGTTGTTCAATCCACCTAGAATTTATTTTAAATGTTGTAGTTTACCCACGGATGGAGTAGGGCACTCGACGGTATGGTCGAGCATGATTTTCGAGACGCAATACAGAGAATTAATTGCAGGGTGAAGGCATGGAAACTGAGACGAGATTTCTCAAGGGCATGGGAGTTCCAGAGTCGGATTGAGGCATGGAGACAGTCATTTTTGGGTAATTTGATGCCATGAATTCAATGGTTTTGTATGTTTTCTTATCTGAGCAAAGCTTCTACAACTTAATTCCATAATGAGGTATACTTACATATTTTGCCAAATTCTTTTGCTGAGTTAATAAAAAGGCCTACACATTTGAGAGCAGGACCCGGAGACGTAGTCCACCAAGGACGAACTCTGTTATCAAGTTTTCATGTTCAAATTTGATTCCCATGTCGCTTCATTATTTATCTTTTCCTTCTTTATGGTGCACTTTAATTTATGCTCATTTAATACAATTCTTTATAAGTCACTTCGATGAAAAGATCCTGGATCAGTATGCTCTTTGCCATGTGTTGGGCATGGGCCTATTTTGAGAAGGAAGTTTATTTTGGGAGCAGACCTATTTTTGGGAGAAAATATCTATTTTGGGAAAGACCTATCTTTGGAAAGGAAGACCAAATTTTGATCTTGCACAACAGGTGGAAAGAAAGCAGCATGCAGAAAAAGAAGGAAAAGAAGCATGCAGAAAAAGAAGCAAAAGCAACATGCAGGAGGAAAAGAAACATGGTTCATAGGCAGACAAGCCTAACCATGATAGGGTTAGGATTTTTAACAATATTTTAATGGCTATAAGCCGATAAAATAGTATAAATAAGAACCTTGGAAGTCTAAGAAATGGAGGAAAAAAGGGAGAATATATCATAACAGAGAGAATTGATTAGTATGATTTTTTGGGTTGTTGATTTTAATAAGTCTTGTAGAAGAGTCAAATAAGTAAGTTTTTAAGGGTTAGGTCACAGGCTAAGGAGTCGGGTGTGACCTAGTCCACATCACAGAGGGTTCCTACCCTCATTTTGATTGTATTATTGAATATGTAATGTGAACTGTGCAAGATTTTGTAGCAGAATAAATAAAAGAGCAGAGAAGCCAGATCTTTGTGGATGTAGCCCCAGGAGGGGGTGAACCATAGTAAACCTTGTGTTATGTGTGATTGTTAATGAATGCTTACTTTCTTTCGATCATTAGCTTAAGAATGATGGTTAAAGTAGCTATAACAGCATGCATGCATAGGTTAAAAGATGAATAAATCGTAGAAGTAATTGAATGATTAACAAAGATCATGCATAAGGAATAAAGAACACAACCATAGATCCCCACTCATTCCTAGACTAAAAACACATGAGATTGCAGTCCCCCATAAAATCTATCTCGGTTGAGACTGCGCTATGCAACCTGTGTGCATCGTTGCCTTCTGGTTTACCAGGAGGGCCGATAGTTTTTTAGGGTTTTGTTGGAAACCTGTGAAGATCTGAACCTAGGTCATCCCAAGAAGAAGTTAAAGAATATCCAACACCATGTTTCACCTTGGTGGTTCACATTGTATCCTATTAAGTGGTCACCCTTGGGGGAAGTGTTTCTACTGGGTGGTCTCATTGGTGAGTCATCGTACCATTCTTGATCATACTTATCATTTTTCATACTTCATCCTTTTTGTCTCCTTATCTTTTGGTATTTTCATGTGTATTGACCCAAGAAGGGATTATTCATTTCATGGGAAGAAGGGGTTGAAGGCCCAGAGGGAATGTAGTTGGAAAAATATAAAAGCCAAAATTATAAGCTTATATATTCTCTCCCAAAGAGGTCTTGAGAACAATGAAATGTTTCTCTTAAAATAATTGAAGACCTACAAAATCAAATTTCACATATATAAATGTCCCACTTGTTGAGGGATCTACTCAAGTGAGGTATACCCTTTTCTTTACCCATATGGCACTTTGTGTACCTATAGCTTCAAGTGACATCGTGGTACTTATTTCAAGTCTTGTGATACCCAATTTTAGTACCCAATTGTTTTTGAATTTAATAAATTTATGGCAATAAATGGGCTTGGAAAAAAGGATGCATTGAAAACGAAGGTGCATCTCACCCTCTACAAAGGCACCCCTAAATGAGAAACTACGAACCCTTGTATTCCATGAACCCTGTGCCCAAAAGTCTCACCCCCTTCCACTCCATATTCTTTACATGACTTAGAGAGGGGTTTGCCTAGGAAACACCCATTGACTTGAGGAATGACTCACCCAATAGGTCACCATGACAACCCTCTCATACCTAAACTTGGAAAGTTGCATAGGGTCTTTGAGCACTCGTTTAATTTGATAAATTAGTTTCGATGCACATGTTTAGGTGGCTCTTGTATTAAATGTGATTTTAATTTCCATGATACATTTGACTTGAGAACCTTGGAGGGTGCACTCTTTTGTCTTTGGAGGACCTTGTTTGATTGAAGATTTGGAGGGACAAATCTAACTTGGGACTTCATTGGGGAAAGAATCACACAGGTTGGATTCCATGACCCACACAATTGGGAGCTAACATATGATGGATGTTTCCTTTGGAGGCAAGATAAGACCCCTTGAAGGAAGATACCTAGCCCTTACTTTCCCAACATTTGACCTTGGAAGGTAAAAACGTCTTTCTCTAGGGCTTGACGTCATCATTTGGGGCTAGGGCTTGATGATGGTGATGATTTGATGGACATTAGAATTATTGATGGAGAAGAGACCCTAGTGCATGAAGGGATGGAATTTGGAGTCCCAACGACTTCCTCTCCAAGGTCAACAACTTGTGAAAAGTTCCAAGTCATCACCCAATTAGGACATGACGTCATCTTTTTAGGGTTTCTTTGTGTAAAAATAAAAATTTTGTTGTAAAGGGGGGAAACTAAGGGGGTCGGACCCCTTGTTTTGTGTATTATGTGGAAAAACTATTTTTAGAATCCTTGTGTAAATAAAGGCTTGGATTATTTCATTTTTAACATAGTTCTCACTCTTGAAAAGACTACTTGGCTGAAATTTTCACATTCTTTGGGCATTTGGACTATCTCTCTCTTGTGCAACATTTTTGGGTGCTTATTGGTATATGTTGGAGCTAATGTGGTTTGCACCTCTTGGAGGCTTGTCTTCTTTCATGTGGATGGAATTTCTTGGTAAACTAGGGTTTTGTTCTTGTTATCTTGTGGAATTGTTAAGGAAATTGTTGCACTTGTTGGTTTCTTCTTCTTATTTCATGATATTCTTGTCTAGAAATCTTGGAGGAGTATAAGGGATTACACCCTCCACCGAGGTTCATCTTATTTGATTTTTGACAAATCATTTTTACAAGGTTGCTAGGAGTAAAAGGGCTTACACCCTCCTAGATTTACCTTTGCTGGTTTTCCATGCTCTAGGGAGTAAAAGGGCTTACACCCTCCTAGATTTACCTATGTTGGTTTTGCATGCTCTAGGGAGTAAAAGGGATTACACCCTCCTAGATTTACCTTTGTTGGTTTTGCATGATATAGGTATTAAGAGGGCTTACACCCCTAGAGATATTGTGTATCCAACTCTTATAACCAAGACTCCATTTACGCAATAGATTTAAAGTACTAATCTGAAAATTGCATTGGAGAAATAAAATACTTGCATTGATATGCGTGATTTTTTGAGATATGTCAATTGTCCAAAGTGGAATCAATTTTGCATGTTTTTAGCTTGCTTGAGCCACTAGGGCGTCTATCTTTTCCAAGTATCTTTTTCTATTGTTATAACTTTATTCTACAACCATTAGGGTTGAATCAAAACACTCTTAAACTCTTAGTTTACTCACTAATCTACCATTGGAACTTGCTTACAAGTTGCTATTGTTAATCTACTTGGTATTGCCTATTTGTTGGGAAAGATATTTGTTGAATTATTTGAGTAGAAATTTATGTTGTAGTAATTATTTTCTATAGCCACTTGGTTGTTAGAATAATTCTCTGAAAACACTACCTAACATCCATATATTGTCGCTAAAGTCTTGCTTCACTATACTTGAGTTGCAGCTATTGTTACCTTTTACTTGTTGATATGTATTATTGTTTGTTGTTGCAATATAGGATAGAAATCTTCATTCGATTTTCCATTTGATATTTTGGCTTGTATATATCCATTTTGTCTTGTCTCAGGCAGGGATAATACTCTTTTGTAGGAACACTTCACTACGGAAACCTACATTTACCAACAAGACTCTTACCCAAGACATTTTCACCTTCTTACATTGACGTATAAGGGTTACATATTCCATCATATCACCTTCCATCTCAATCCCCCTAGGGTCACCAAGATTCCACCATTGTGGTGATTTTCATCATCACTAAAGTGAGGAGAGTGTCCATCTAAGGTGGTAGTTGGTAGATACGCTCATAGTTGTCCCATGTTTATGGATTAGGTTGGGCTTTTCCCAACCTACAATCTATGTGATAACATTTTTGCATCGTTTTCCAGGGAAGATTTTGAATCCTATTTTGTGTACTAACGACACTTAGGAAATCTTTTCCCAAATCCTTTACCCCTAGCTTTCTTGGCAACTCCACATGAGTGAAGTTCCCTTTCCCATTGCATCCTTTCATGAACACTAAGTTCATCTGGAGACTCCATTGAAGCGACATCCCAGATAATGGAACCATGTCATCACAAGATTTACCATGGGCATTCCATAAGGTATACCATTCTATTGATGTTCAAAATATCCCTGGTTGTCCACATTATTTCCCTAGAGAGTGGAGGGAAAGTTTCCCCAAATTCAGTGGTAACCCAACTCTAGCAGTCACTCATGTTGTGAATTATATGTGTATGCTTCAAATATAAATTTATTGCATGAATATGTACTAATGAAAATTTTTATATCTTCTCTGGAATCAAGTCAAAGGAAGTGGCTTGCACACTCATGTGATCCGAAAAGTATCTGGTCTTATACAAATTTTGTTGAAGAATTTCTCAGGCATTGTGGGCCAGCTACTCAGAATTTGCAGGATACTTTCCAAGAGCTAAAATACATGCTTTAGAGAGAAGGTTTTCCAGTGAGATGACAATTGAAGAGTGTGAAACTGAGAAGGAATACCATCCACCCCTTGAAAAATAAGTTCTTGAAGAACAGATCCATGAAAAAAGTTCCCAAGAAGATCTTGATTATGAAGACCCAAATGAGACATTTATGTCCATTCTCCCACTTGATGAAGGTGAATTTTTCCAGGCTTACCTTCCTCCTACACATGAATATGAAGAAATGATTAGCCTCAATTATGCAGAAGATCTTGTGGAGGACCTCTCTGACGTGGTTGATCAATGTATTGATGATTTCATACATGTCAGGAGACGTAGATGGGATGTGGTTTGTTTCATTTTTTATAGAGATCTCATTTATGACATTGAGGGTGGTTCTCATGCGAAAGGGGTTGAGTTTTCATCTTCAGAGAATTGTTATCCACGTGCATATAATTCATATTTTTGACAGTTCGATGATGATATGTTCATAGACGTATTCCATCCATTTGAGGATGACTTGTCGCAATATAATCATGATGACTCTCAGCCATCCCTTAAGGGTTGTGATGAATTTCCTTTTGGTGACTCGGATTTGTTCTATGAATATTTCCAACCACCATCATGCTCATATTTTGATGGACACCAAGTCATGGCTATCCCATAGCAGTTTGAAGCTCATGCTACCAAACGAAATTATTTTCATCTTGGGATTTCTAGCAAGGATTTGCAGATAAAAAATAAATGTATTCTAAGTGCAAGAAAATATTTTTTCTCTAGACCTAAAGTCGTCCCTTACCTCATTTCCTCTTCTCTGGAAAATTGTCAGGTTTTCTGGAGATCTCTTATCTCCTCTCAGCATTTAGAGAGAAGTGATATTTTAAGTGAAGATGAAGACAATTTGTCGTCTATACATGGTATCCCTCTTCAGAGATGGATTAATTGGGCTTGTGTTTGTTCTTTCATGTAATATTTATGGGATGATCAGGCTGGTCGTTTCTCTTTCCAGCAGGATTTCCTCCCTCCCACCCATCTTCATGAGTTTCATCTCATGATTGTTTATATGTCTATTCATTCTCATGATTATTATGTTCTTGACTTATCTTTGTTGTATTACATAATTAAGCACAAGGGGGGATACTGTTAAGCCCTAATATTGTCTCATTACCTCTTAATTGGGGCATATTATATTGAAGTAATGTTAGTACCATTTATGTCGGCTTTTGACCATTAGTTGTAATTATACCTCCTAGTCTCCCTATATATACCAAGGATACATTTCGACAAGATCATCTTGTGCCAGACATTTAAGTGGGGTAAAGGAGGTTCCCCCCTCGAAGAGACTTATTATCACATTATCCCTCTTTCAAGGTGTTGAGTACTTTTTAGGGTTTTCTATGCTATATTATTTGGTTCTTAACATATGGTATGGGAGCTCAAGGTCTTGGGGTTTTGTTGCTACATCTGAGGCATGTAGATTTTTCTATAACACATGACGTTTCAAAGGGAATGGCTTGGAATATATTTATTAGGCGGATAAAGGTACATTGGGTTTAAAATTCTTATACGAGGGCATTATACTTTCTAGATAAAGGCACATGAAAGATGGGGTTTTGGAATCATCACAGGCTGAGTCATTGTGGAATTTTGCTATAAAAACAATTATGGGTTTCAAAACATAAAATATGGATATTTACAGAAATTAGTAGGGTATTTGTGTGGTGAAATTGAAGCTTTTTGAGTCCATCCTGGGCTGGGAGTACACCACGTGTAAGATGGGGTATATAACTAGTCCTATTGACTAGTCTCGAAGGTGTTCAGTGAAACAAATGCTTAACTTCTTCCTCCCGGGTATCAAATTGGGTGGGACTGGTTCATTGGATCATTGATGAACAGTCTGTAGTATTTTTGGTGTGAGTTTCAAAATTTTTATATCATTTATTTTGTAGGGCCGCATGTACAAGTGATATCTCCCTGAAAGGCCAAAAATCCCGGGCAGGTTGTGGGAAGTTACCGTAAATTCAGTTGGCACATCAATTTTGATCAGACACAGTGCAGGAGAAGAAATATGAGAGAATTGCATAAATAAAGTTTCATACCCATACAGGCTGAAACTTGGGAGATACAACAGAGAAATATTGTCATGAGAACCACCTCAAAATCAAGGGTTCAAAGTGATACTTGGCCAACATGCCACCAAAAGGGAACCCGGCCGACAAATGGCCTCAAAATCCTACTTGGACTCTTGATGAAGGAATTGAATAAATGCATTAGGGACATAAATGAACTACAAAAATAAGATGGATTCAATGGAAGCTATATTTGAATACTAAGATGGATGGTTTAAAGGGGAGATCATGGAAGTATTGAAAAATTTTTGTAACGGAGACACACGAAAGTGAAAATGCACCATGGGAAATTCATGATGTGGACACAAGGAGGTGAATCAATAATGGAGAAACTCCAACTTTGGTTTGAAGACCAACCACGTTCTGATTGATATGAGGAAGTTTGTTGGCAGGGACTAATCACATGGATACTTGGATGGAGCAATTCTTTGATCTCATAATACCTAAACACAAAAGGTACAATTGATTCTTTATATTTAGAACCTAATCAATTTGTATGGTATCGATGGCTTTGTTCATACAAATCACTTCTCACTTGGGAAATTTTCACGGAAGAAGTATTAGCACATATGAGGGATACAAGGAGCAATACCTTATTTAGACGATTGATAAATCTCAAAGCAAGGGTTCAGTTACGAGCACATTTAGAACTTCCAAGATTGAATATAAAGGTAACCGATATTCCATATGAGCACTTGATTGATGTATTCATGGGAACTTTAAAGGGATAGCATTCAACATGAGGTTTGCCTTTGGGAACCCAAATCATTTGGAGAATGCATTTAAGGTGGCAGAAATGTTGAAAGTAAAAATATGGCTATGGCTACTAGAGGACCAATCCTAACATCTATAGAGAACAATGATCCTTCTTCTAAAACACCTAAACTATATAAGGTTGACACCTCAACAATTGGAGGAAAGAAAAGCAAAAGGTTTATGCTTTAATTGTGGCCGGCAAGTCGATGGGACATAAGTGGTGAGAAGAAATTATTTTACATAGATTGTGAAGAGGGAAGAAGAACAATAACAAGAACCATCTCAAGATGAAAGCATTGAAGCAATTTAGATGCGAGAGACCTATACTCCCACGATATAAAGTAATGCATTGGGTGGAATTAGCACTCCTCAAACCCTCAGGATCGAGGGATACATAAAATAAAAATTAATACTCTAATTGATTAATTGGTACTCACTTATTATTTCATTCACTATAAATTGGCGAAAGATCTCAATTTAACATATCCATTTGATTTTCAAGTAATGATTGGAATGGAGGAACTATCAATTGCTTTCGAGAAAATTCAATAAGATCAATCTTACTATGGGGAATATGTAATGAATAGCCCAATGATTTCTATACCCATGGGTGGTGCAAATGTTGTACTAGGAATCCAATGGTTACAATCATTAGGAACAATGGCTTTTAATTTTCAAGAACTTTTCATGAAATTTTCATTGGAAGGGAAAAGAAATTGAGTTAAGAGGGTATGCTGAGAGCCGGTGGGTTTTAAGCTCTAGCGGCATGACAAAATTATTGAAAAATGGGCATCAAAGTTATTACAAAACTATGCTCACTAGATGTTTCAAACTTCTAAGCCATCTATTCCTCAAGACCAAAGGATCATTGATAAGCATTCCAAAGGTATTTGAAGATATTCCCAAGGTCTTCCCTTACTTTCGAAATCCCATGATCATGAAATTCACCTAATTCACAGGTGTTCCTCTAACATCAGTCCATCTGAGGATATCCTTATGCCCAAAGAGTGAAATTGGTATGGTTGAAGAAATGTTAGAGGATGGCATTATTAGACCTAGCCAAAGTTCTTACTCTACACCCGGATGGTAATGGTATTCCAAAGAAAGGAATGGCTCCTTGGCATTATGGTATTCGATTAGAGAGCTCAACAAGATCATTTTTAAAGATAAGTTTCCCATTCGTCATTGATGAATTGTTAAGATGTAGACTACATGGAACAATCTATTTCACAAAATTGGGATCTTGTTGGTATCATGAGATCAGAATGAAGGAAAGAAGATATCAAAAACAACATTCCAGAACTCATGAGAGGCCATTATGAATTTTTTGGGCATGCCTTTGGCCTTACAAAATGCACCTTCCACATTCAAGGGTTGATGAATTCCACTTTCAAGCCCTTCCCTTGGTATTTAGTATTTTTTGATGATATACTAATCTATAGTAAGTCTTGGGAGGATCATGTGCGACATGTTGAAAAGTGCTACAACTACTAGAGGGGAGGCAGAACTATGCTGACAAACCATCCAAATGTTTCTTTGGAGTAAAGGAGGTAGAGAATTTGGGTCATATTGTATCTCCTTGAAGGTGTCGAGGTAGACCT
Source organism: Picea sitchensis (assembly GCA_010110895.2). Classification (NCBI taxonomy): domain Eukaryota; kingdom Viridiplantae; phylum Streptophyta; class Pinopsida; order Pinales; family Pinaceae; genus Picea; species Picea sitchensis. The sequence continues at coordinate 13,453 of SNQJ01S0128652.1, read as the reverse complement.
AACAAGATTAAGGCCATGATGGGTGGCTGATTCCCAAAACATTAAAAGAATCTTAGAGGATTTTTGGGTTTGTGAGGTTACCACCACAAGTTTGTTAGTATGGAAGAATAGAAGCACCTTTACTTGACACTAACTAAGAGGATGCATTTTCATGGACTCAGAGCAACTAAAGCTTTTGAACAACAAAAGAGGTGATGTGTAAAAGATGCTGTCTTGACCACTCAGGACTTCACAAAACCTTTATTGTGGAATGTGATGCCTCGAGAATGGAATTGATGTTTCCCTAATGCAATAAGGAAGGCCATAGGCGTTTGAAAATTGACCACTCAAGGGAAAGGGACTTACACAAACCCCATTATGAGAAAGAAATGATGGAAATACTACATTACATTGAAGAAATGGCATCCTTACCTAATAGGTAGAGCACTTCAAGGTCAAAATAGATCATGATAGTCTTAAATACTGTGGAACAAAGACTATCTTGGAAGAATAACAAAAATGGGTAACCGTATATTGGGTTATGATTTGAAATGTCTATAAAAAGGGAAAAGAAAAAAAAAAAAATGTTGTGGAAGATGCACTCTCAAAGGGAAGGATGAAGATGTTGAGGCCTTTCTACGTGCTATCTCGATCATCCAACCGGATTGGATAATAGAGAAACAAAGGGATGAATGGAAGAATAGCGAAAAGTGTGGAATATCATTCAAAGGATGTTCGCAGTGGGATTCCAGTGCATCGGATACATATACATGGAAAAATGATCCACTATGGTACAAAGATGGCTTATATTTATGTAAGAACTCCACAACTCAAAAAGGTACTATTGGAATTGCACACCTCTCCGATGGGAGGGGGGCGCCGGATTTTTGAAAACCACCATAGAGTCAACAAAGGTTTTTTTTTGGGATGGCCTTAAAACCGATGTTCAAAGGTTTGTGCTTGAGAATGTTTGGTTTGCCAACAAAATAAGGTGAAGTAATTTAAGACCCAGTCTTTTTTACAACCATTAATATCCCAAGTCAGCGCTGGAGGGAGGTTTCCATGGATTTCATCCGCGGGGTTACCAAAGTCCGAAGGAAGAGTGTCATCATGGTGATTGTTGATGGAAGCTGACCAAATGCATACACTTTTGTGCGCTCTCTCATCCCTTCAAAGCTGGTATAGTTTCCACCACATTCATAGAGCCAGTTCAAAGCTACATGGCCAAAGATTATTGTAAGTGACGAGATCCCATCTACAACTGGACATTTTTTGGACAAAATTATTTTATTGTTTGGGTGCCCTATTGACATAGCTCATCCCTATCATCCCTCACAATCTAATGGACAATAAATCGAGATAGTGAATAAAATGTATGTAAGGCTACCTTAGATTTGCTTTGTCTCGATAAACAAAGCGATGTTCAAAAATGGTTACCCTTGGCGGGAATAATTGGTATAACTTACTTCCTTTTCATACTACAACAAAAATTACACCATTCATGGAACTTTATGGATATCACCCTCCTTCCATCACTTCTTCTCTAAAATAAAATCTAAGGTTCAGCGTTGGAATATCATCGAGAATCAACAACAAGTTCTCAAATCTTAAAGGAAAACAGACCATGGCACAAAATCGCATGAAACAACAAGCGGATAAACATTGTAGTGAAGAAGTTTTGAAGTAAGAAGCGATTGGGTATTTTAAGACCACAACCATACAAACAAATGACCCTCAAGAAAGCCAAGGGGATAATAAAATTATCACCAAAGTATTATGGCCCTTATAAAGTATTATTTGCAAAGATTGGTACTATGGCCCTGGAATTGAATTTTGCATCTTCATGAGTACACCAGGTTTTTCATGTTTTCATGCTTAAAGAAGGTTATAGGCGACAAGATCCGGTTCAAACTATATTGCGGAACTTGGCCAATTTCAAACCATCTTGACACAAGAATTACATGGAGTTGAGGAATAGATCCATTTGAGGTATCTCATTAAATGGAAACTACGGCCGAAGATTCCACTTGGGAAGATGAGTCTCTTTTACGAAGCATCCGAGTTACTCAAAGCGTTAAGGACAGCACTTGTCTCAGGGAGGGCAATGTTAAGCCTAATATTGGCTCATTACCCTTAAGGTAGGGCATATTATATTAGTAATGTTATTTTATTTATGTCGTCTTTAGGCCATTGGTTGTAATTATACCTCCTAGTCTCCTATATATACCAAAGGAGACATTTTCAGTACAGATAAATCTTGTACTTGAACATTTTAAATTGGGGTAAAAGGAAGTTGCCCCTCGATCTTGTACTTGAACATTTAAGTGGGGTAAAAGGAGGTTGCCCCCTCGAAGAGGCTTATTATCTGAAATTATCTCTTTTTCAAGGCGTTGAGTACTTTTTCTGAGGTTTTTCTATGCTATATTGATATTTGGTTCTTAACAGATACCTTGATGAGATTATCAATTGGTTGCACCGGTTGTATGATTTCATCTGACATCCACAACATTTGATCACCATGTGCCACGAGCCTCAGGTAAGTAGGAAGGTCATCTTGTTTTCTTGCATTTGCATCTTGATTGCTCATGATAATTTAGTTTCATTTCATTTCTGATTTTAATTTTTCTCTACTGGCATTATTGATTTACATCTTTTGCTTTCATCATATTATATGAAAAAAGGTGCAAAAAATTATTTTCTAGATTAGTTTTCAATTTTGAAGTTTTGATCTTGTTATATGAGCAAAGGGTGAGTAAGCCACCCTATATTTTTTTATATGAGAAAAGGGTGAGTAATCCACGAGTCTAAACAGGATATGTTGAGGTTATAATGCACTCTGCAGTGAGTACATGTGTCCCGAGTAGGATCCAGATGTTATCCTCCAATTCTAGGGATAACTAAGGGGATAGTGTCTTGAGGCCCTCAAGTTGCATACATGGAGTGTTGAGGGATGGATTGACTTGTGATGTCCACTTACATAGATGGAGACCCACTTCACCACCACACTTCTTTGGTTCATCATGATGGAAGTCACCACATCATCCTATTTTTGAAAGACAGTGGATCTTGCTCCATGAGGTACAAGTCAGGTATTGTGGTAAGTGTCACTTTAATACTTGAGGCATTTGAGTATGTTTCATTTAAAGTTGCTTTTGATTATAGAACGTTTGCTTGGAAATTAATCTCTTTGCCTTGTTTCACCTTGGTGGTTGACATTGTGTCCTAGTAAGTGGTCACCCTTTGGGAAAGGTTTTATATTGGGTGGTATCATTGATGAGTCATCATACCATTCCCGATCATACTTGTCATTTTTCACACTTCATCCTTTTCGTCTCCTTATCTTTTGGTATTTTTCAGTGTATTGAACCAAGAAGGGATTATATCTCATTCCATGGGAAGAAGGGGTTGAAGGCCCAGAGGGAATGTAGCTGGAAAAAGATAAAATCCAAAATTATAACCTTCTAGATGCTCACCCAAAGAGGTCTTGAGAACAACAAAATTTTTCTCTTAAAATAATTGAAGACCTACAAAATCAAATTTCACATATATAAATGTCCCACTTGTTGAGGGATCTACACAAGTGTGATATAAAATTTGTTTTACCCATATGGCACTTTTTGTACCTCTAGCTTCAAGTGACATTGTGGTACTTCTCTCAAGTCTTATGTTACCCAATTTTAGTACCCAATTGTTTTGGAATTTAATATATTTATGGAAATAAAAGGGCTTGGAAAAAGGATGTATTGAAAATGAAGGTGCAACTCACCCTCTACAAAGGCACCCATAAATGAGACACTATGAACCCTTGTATGCCATGAACCCCATGCCCAAAAGTATCACCCCATTCCATTCCATCTTATTTACTTGAATTAGAGAGGGGTCCACCTAGGAAACACCCCTTGACTTGAGGAATGACTCACCCAATAGGTCACCTTGACAACCCTCCCAAACCTAATCTTGGCAAGTTGCATAGGGTCTTTGAGCACTTGTTTAATTTGATAAAGCAGTTTTGGTGCACATGTTTAGGTGGCTCTTGTATTAAATGTGATTCTACTTTCCATGATACATTTGACTTGAGACCCTTGGAGGGTGCACTCATTTGTCTTTGCAAGACCTCATTTGATGGAAGATTCGGAGCAACAAGTCTAACTTGGGCCTTCATTGGGGAAGGAAGTCCACAGGTTGGATGCCATGACCCACACACTTGGGAACTAATAGATGATGGACATTTCCTTTGGAGGCAAGATAAAACCCCTTGAAGGAAGATACATATCCCTTACTTTCCCAACGTTTGACCTTCGAAGGTCAAAATGTCTTTCTCTAGGGCTTGACGTCATCTGTTGGGGTAGGGTTTGATGATGGTGATGATTTGATGGAGATTGGCATGATTTATGGAGAAGAGACCCTAGCAAATGAAGGGATGGACTTTGGAGGCCCAATGAATTCCTTTCCAAGATCAATGACTTGCCAAAAGTGCCAAGACATCACCCAATTAGGGCATGACATCCTATTTTTAGGGTTTCTTTGTGTAAAAATCAAATTTATGTTGTAAATGGGAAAAACTAAGGGTGTTGGCCCCCTTTTTTGTGGTTTACCCTAATATTATGTGGACAAACACTTTTTAGAAGCATTTTATAAATAAGGCTTGGATCATTTCATTTTTCACATAGCTCTCACTCTTGAGAAGACTATTTGGCTGAAATTTTCGCCCTCTTTGAGCATTTGGACTATCTCTCTCTTGTGAAAAAATTTTGGATTACTATTGGTATATTGTGGAGATAAGGTGATGCACACCTCTTGGGGGATTATCTTCTTGCATGTGTATGGAATTTCTTGGTAAACGAGCATTTTGTTCTTGCTATCTTGTGGAATTGGTAAGGAAATTTATGCACTTGTTGGTTTTTTCTTCTTATTTCATGATATTCTTGTCTAGAACTCTTGGAAGAGTATAAGGGATTACACCCTCCACCAAGATGCATCTTATTTTATTTTTGATAAGTCATTTTTACAAGGTTTCTAGGAGGATTAAAAGGGATTACACCCTCCTAGATTTACCTTTGTTGGTTTTGCATGCTCTAGGGAGTAAAAGGGCTTACACCCCTAGAGATATTGTGGATCAAACTCTTATAACCAAGACTCCATTTACCCAATAGATTTAAAGCACTAATATGAAAATTTCATTAGAGAAATAAAATACTTGCATTGATGTGCATGATTTTTTTAGATATGTCAATTGTTTATAGTGGAATCAATTTTACATGCTTTTAGATTGCTTGAGCCGCTAGGGTGTCTAGCTTTGCCAAGTATATTTTTTTGTTGTTATAAATTTATGATACAGCCATTAAGGCTGCAGAAAACACATTTAAACTCTTGTTTTACTCACTAATATACTATTGGAACTTGCTTACAAGTTGTTATTGTTAATCTACTTGGTATTGGCTATTTGATGGGCAAGTTTTTTGTTGATTTATTTGAGTAGAATTTGTTGTTGTACCAATATTTTTCTACAGCCACCTGGTTTTTACAATAATTATCTGAAAACACTACCTAACAACCCTCTATTATCACTAAATTCTTGCTTCATTATACTTGAGTTAAACTAGTAATTGCTAGCTTAGTCTCTTGTTGGATAGTTGGTTGTCATTGATGTCAACCCTTGGAGCATTCGAGATACCCAAAAATTGTGGTAAAAATTTATGGTGAGTTAGTTGTTATTGATGTCAACAAGAGTGGTTGATTTTAGTAGATGTGA
>SNQJ01S0128651.1:0-26090 GCA_010110895.2 Picea sitchensis | reverse complement strand
AGTCAAAATATGTGTCCAGAGCTCTAATCCAGTCTAGAATCTCTTCAACATCCAGGTTTCCTTCATATACTGGAATATCCATTTTTTCCTTAGCACCCATTCTTGCAACAACCCTAATCAGGCATTCATTTGCTGCATCTTCTGCTGTGACTTCTTCTCTTTCATGTCCAGCTTCATTTTCACTTTCGGAATCAATGACATCTCCAACACTAGCTGTATGCCTCTATGTTGTCTCCATGTCCTTGAGTCTGGGGCGTATATCACGCATCTCTCTTTCCATGGCTAGATTTGGCACCTGCCTACCCCTTCCTCTTGGCATTTCCCTATCCTCTGGCGGATCAGGTGTTTGTCTGTCTCTTCTCCTTGGTGGCATGGATAATATTTTTTCTCACTTCCCCTGTCTGAGGTATACAAACAGAGTGAAGATATGATACCACACTGACATACACCTATCGTCCCTCGAGATGAAATTCCCTCTCAGGATCATTCAGATTTTCCCTTGAGCCGAAGCGGCTCCTTCGATTCCCTGATGGAATCTGTAATTTATCGATCCACGGGTCCTTTTCGCAACTCGCAATCTCATGTGTTTGTGAGTCATGACTCTTGACTCTTCCTCTTTAATCTCGTGATACCCAAGATCATGAAATGGGTATAGTTCTTCCTTTGTTAGTGCCTTCCCCGCGCGACCGTCCACTAGACTAAGTGCTATCACTTTTCTCTACTCACCACTTCACGAGTTTCAATGTCCAACCTTCTTTCTCTTACTTCATGAATTCCTGATATGCGAGAGTCAATAGAGTGTTGACCCCTTCCACTAGGTGATGTGTGTCTGCCTGTGTGTTTTCTAGGCCCACTTTGTGGTTTTGTCATGTGTCCCTTGTGTGTGGATTTAGGCACTTCACAACTTCTGATATCGAAAGTGACTCCTTTCAACCTCCAAACCCCTGAATGCACGAAATGCGATAGGGTTCTTGATCCAATGATCCTCCTGTGACCTGGATCGAATGGCCATTCTCACTCCTCATGATTTCACAACTTCGTGACTTGGAGCACCCAACTCTAGGCTCTCACCCTGCAAACCTTTGAGTTCGCGAGATCTCTAGATCTCTGCCACATGTCCTCCTCCGATGGACTGCTATGATTCTCTCGTGGTTTCATGACTTCGGGTCTTTTGGGACAAAAGTATTGACCTCTTATCCTTCGATGTGCGAAAATTATGACACGTCGTCAACGCGGGTCCCATGATGGAACTTCCCACCTTTTTGGAGTTTCAGACCTTACGACTTCATGAATCCTGATGCTGAACTTTCAGATATTCAACCCACGAAACCTCGAAATACCGAGTTTCGATGCACTTCACCAATAATTGGCCCACACAAACCCTCTCGCCCCTTCGAGACTTCGCCTTTCGCAACCTCACGAATCTTGAGGCAAGGCTTTCAATTCTCCAACTCATGAAACTCTAAAATGAGATTTCATCATTGATCCAATGGCCCCTCTTGGCTCAGATCCTACAAACCAATTTCTCCTGAGGTTGCAATTAGAAAGACACTCACCATAACCTTCTTCCTCTTCTGCAAGATGTGATAGTTCTCGAAACTTCACGAATTCTCCATGGAGAATTCTGACCATCCAATTCCTCCTTACCACTCCTGCGAAATGAACAAGTATGCCTTCACTGGAATTTATCTACCCGCAAAACAATGTCGATGCGCCTCCCCTTTGAACGCTTCAAGGTACTAAACCTTTTCTACTTTCTCCACAACCCGAGTCTTCAAAAAGACTCCTTCACACACTCCTTGTGGAAACCCTTCAATACTTCCAAGTATTGAACTCTTCGAGTCTGCGAACTCTCTGCAACAGTAGTCTTTCAACAATTTCCTTAGGTTGTAACTCTGAGACTTCACTCGGCCTGCGCACTCCTTGCACAACTCCTATGCTTAAATTGCACTTCTGCGAGAATGAGAACAATATTATCCCTCTTGAGCTTGCACAGACGAACTCTGAATTCTGTCAACGCACACCTTGCGGACAATTTCACTACACTCCTTGCAGGAAAACTCTCGTTGAGACAGAGAAACAATTGAAACTCATTATTTACTCTCCCTCTCTTCAAATTTCAGACATTCAACATGAAATTATACATTCACACATCAAATAAAATGTATAATAGAAAGATTAAAACAATCATGAGCATAACATTCAATCATGCATACATAGAAACTATTTGAACACCATGAGTCTGAATCAAGCTTCATATATTACTATTAGAACTTCTATACATGGGATCTGCTACACAGCTCTCTGCTTCTACTTTTCTATGCTCTCTTGATTGATTATGCTACTTCTAATGTTACAAAGATACAAGTGAGGGTGTCTATATCTGTTTTACCTCTGCTCCTAAAATTGTCTAATCTAAGAATTCAAAGCTACCTACTTACATTTACTAGCATAAGTGCCTCTTAGTCCTTCAGATGAGAGCAGGATGCTCAAGGTCTGATTACAATCTACAATTATTCCCTTTATTAATTGTTTCATTTACGTTTAGTGTATCAAACTTCAAAACTTTTCAAATGATTAATCACGTGCCAAAATGTGTTGGTATTTTCCCCACACTAGCTTATTGTTGGCGATGCTCCTACATCACATGGCGTTCCTAAGAAGATTATATTCGATCTAGGATCAGTGTTTACTGGATGATTTTGGACGAGTTTCCAAGAGGCCTTGGGAACCCAACTTAACTTTACTACTGTGTATCACCTAGAGACTGACAGGCAGACCGAACAAACGAACCAAACCTTGGAAGACATGTTGCGGATGTACGTGATGGACCAACAAAAGCGTTGGGAATAATTCTTGCCACTAGTGGAGTTTTCTTACAACAACAGTTACCAAAGCACCATTAATATGGTGCCTTTCGAGTTTCTTTATGGGCGACTGTGTCGGATGCCCTTGAGTTGGGATCGGCTTGAGGATAGGGTCTTGGTGGGACCAAAAGAGATCCAAGAAATCGAAGAGCAAATACAAACCATAAGACACAGGATTAAAGAAGTGCAGGATTGACAGAAGAGTTATGTCGATGCACATCGAGTTGACCATAGTTACGACGTCGGCAATCGAGTCTTCTTTCTAGTTAAACCACATAAGAGTTTGATCAAGTTTGGAAAGGGAGCTAAACTCTCTCCTAGGTTTATGGGACATTTTGAGATTATGTAATGAAAGGGGCCCATGGCCTATCGACTACCCTTGCCTGATTCTTTAAGGCGTATGCACGATGTTTTTCATGTATCTATTTTGAGACATTACATTAGTGATCCTACACATGTGATTGACATGAGTTCCTTGTAGGTATCAGATAAGGGAGCACTCATGGTTGAGCCAGTCCACATCTTAGATCATCACGTTCGGCAGTTACGACGTCGAATGATAGATCAAGTCAAGGTCGAATGGGATGATTATAGTCCTTGGCGACACAGGAGGATGCATATGATATGCACCAACGATTTCATTTTGTTTGATAGATAGACTTATGATCTTGATACACTTATTTGACATTTATACTATGAAACCCCGGGGACAAAGTTTATACCAAGAGGGGAGTATGTAACATCCGGCTCTAGCACATTGCAAAAACTTATTCTTTGAGGGACACTTGCTCTCAAGTGATCAGAACTATTATGATATTAAAACATTTCCCTTGATTGTGATGCATTATGATAGATGACATGATGTTTTGCTACATTGACATATCGAGTCACGGTGTGATTTCTGCGAGTATGTAGGGTTTTGGACCTTGTGAGGATCGCGAGAGGCATCGGCCGAAATTATGGACTTTGGATCAAATTCGAGAGTGCATTATTGGGAGTTTGATTATTTTACGTGATTTTAGTACATTTGATTAGATGATAAGATATGGACATATCCAAACATGATTGTGGATGATCACGAGGCTAACGATAGTTTGTTGACCAGACTCACATATGGGTAAGGGGCGAGGAACATGACAACGAGAGAGGTTGAGGGAGATATGTGGGCCGGCAACCACACTTACTGACCCTCCCGTTGTGGCTCGAGCTGTGGGTTAACGATTACCTAGATCGAAAAGACCCACGATGCCATGAGACGTTGAAAATAAGCTCCTTGATGATTCTAAGGGTGCACAATAAGGTAGGGGCCTTATTCCTTAGAATCCCTTAGTCTCACAAGTTCACTGGCGGAGTGTTGACTCAAGGGTTATAGATGTCTACCAAATTCAGTCAAGAAGTGAGTAGCACCCTTGGAGCACATGCACCATCTGAGAACGCGTCGTACAAAGAAACAAAAGAGGCGAGTGGCACCCTTGGAGCACATTAGTGCGACTGAATAGCACGCCCGCATAAAACAAACAAAAGGTGAGTGACACCCTTGGGCACATAGTGCGTCTTGAAGGAGATGTCGTGTTGATGTTGATAAAGGAACCAACCTAGATGGCCCTAAGAAAATCAACACTTTAAGAAAATTTAAAACAACTCCGCTAATTAAATGTCACCCAGGTTGAGAATCTAGTCCTAAGTCTAAAATCTTTGCTAGGGGAAGGTTCTATCTACCCTTGAGAAAATATCTATACTAAAATTATAATAATAAAATTTAAAATAAAACCCCTTACGTAATAATTTGGTCTTCATAAATTTTTGGGGTAAAATGAAGAGTAATAAATTAAATAAAATTGGTGGATAAAAAATTTATATAAAGAAGAAATTAAATTTTTTAATTTTTGATAGTTTAAAGGGCTGAAATAATAATAATAAAGGAAAATGGGTTAAATTGCAGCTACTCGTTTTAGCTCTAATAAAAGGGTAAGGAGGAAATTATAACATTTAGGAAACTAGGGAATGGAGGTAGCATAAAAAGGGAAAGGGAACTTATGGTAAAATCTGAGGTCAACAGTAAAGATTCGCAATTAAGAACCTTCTAAATTTAACTAAAGTAGCAACTTCATTTTCGGGAAAGTATTTAAAACCTGTAGGGAATATAGGGACACCTAGGGTAAAAATAGGAGTAACTCTAGGTGGGTGGGGAAATAAGACAAATTAATAAATTAAAGAAATTAATTATTGGAGAGATGTGGGGATGAATGACACTTGTACAAAGGAAAATTTTTTTGGAAGATGTTTATTAAAACTTAAAATTTAATGAAGTTAAGGAAAGAATGGAAGTTCTAAAATTCTATAAAGGAGAGAGAGGGGTGCTGGTCTAATGGCGTAATGTTATCTTGTCCAGTTAGTGACTTGGTGATTTACTGTGAGGAGTTGAGTTCATAGCTCGGATAGGGAGTGTTGCTTTCGACCTTCTTGAGTGGCTTGGGAGCTAGATGTACCATCTAGATAGTGTGTGGCTGGCTGTGCAGCTGGGGGCTAAGGGGCGAGTGCACCCCTAGCATTGGGTAGAGGTACTAATTGAGGGTCTTGATAGTCCAGCAGCCGGAGAAGAGATGGAGCATCTGGACTGACGATTGAGGCGGGCAAAAAGGAAATAGTGCAGCTCTTTGATTTGTAGGTAGAATGTATTAGGATGTATGGTGAGATCTGCATGTGTATTGGTAATCTAGATGGATGAATATTTAACTTATGTTAGTTTTGGTTTTTGTTGGACTGAATGGTTTTTCCTTATTTACTTACTTCGGTGAATTTTTGTGTATTTAACATTGCTGCAAAATTTTACTATGTCAAATTTTGAGTAACCTCTAGCCTTGCATTATCTTTTCATCTCTATCCTACGAGCGATGAAACTCACTATGTACCGTCATGCTGGAAAACTTGTTTCTAGCACACTCTTTGTAATTTGTTACCCAAGAAAACTCCTTGGCATTTTCATTTTTGGCAATTAGTTTACTGTTCATCTAATTTCCCACGAGCAGGGATATAGATCTGCCGGGAGTATTGTTAATTTTTAAAGTATGCCTGAATTTTATCATGTACTGGTTACTGCACAATGATACCTCCTTCGATTGTCTTATTGTAGTTTCTCTGTAGGCCCAATGTTTAGTAATGTGTGTGTTACCACAATTTATATAAAATGCACCCTCTACATGCAATGTTAATTTAAAAAAAAAGTCAATAACCTCCCGAGACATCCATGACCTTGGCTATACATTTGTGGCATTTTGGTGACCACCTTTATTTGCGTGTGAGTTTTACCTTTAGACCATGATCGCATACCATGGTTGAATGCTACGAACAATGGCTAGTATTGAATTGTTTCAACCAATTCGTCATTGGAAATAAGGCCAACCATCGCACCAGGAAGATTTTAAGTTAAGACCTCCCAAACGAATAGAGACATGAGCATTGAAAAAGCGGTGGTTGAAGCTTTGCATTTCTTTGATTAAAACATTGAGATGATGAGAAATAGAATTAGAATGAAATAAATGTGTTCGTCGTAGTCGAACAACCTTGCTAAAGTTGGGATTAAAATGAAATAGATGTGTTCATCGTAGTCGAACAACCTTGCTAAAGTTTAGATTAAATGTTGAAACATTGAGGATTGGAATTAATAACCTTACTTATTTGCAAATCGTCACTCTGTTTGTGTTGTAAACAACCCCTTTTTGTTAAATTTTAGCCAGAACCCTGGAAGACGTGTGATGTTGGGTCAACCATGCACAGGATGGGATCAGAGGCGTTGCCTGGAATGAGGGGATTTCATTTTGATATTTAAGACTTTTAGACTTTTAGAATTCGTGTGATATTTAGACTTCCAACTTTCTTTTAGACGCTTGGATAATTAAGACGCATTTCTGGTTGGCTAAAGCATATCCCTTACAGTAAATGTAGTGTGTTTTATTTACAGCTCGAACCAATGCCTTTTAACTCTTAACAACCACCCCTGCAACTGCAATGAATTCGTCTCCTTTTGCCTATGCACTGAGTTAAATTCAACATTTTGCCTCTGCAATTTGTGTAAGGCCGCATTCGGTGAATGTAGTACATCCCCTCCCTATGCTAATTGTATGCTTGGATGTCTGCACCTTTAAGATGAAATTGCCAAATTTGAGTCTTGGATTCTGTCAGTGCCGATTTGGAAATTTGACATTCATTCTGGACTCCGACAGCTGCCATTGATGACTGCCCCTGTGAGGCGTGAATTATGGCCCATGTGCACTAGTTTCCCTTGTTCTGTCATGCACTCACCACTGCAAGCCTTTATTTTTATTTGATAACCTAACCCGTGTTATTAAGGTATAAATGTTTTGTGACTATAATATTGTTATTATAATATGTAAGGGTATTGTCATTGAACCTTTTGTTTATGAAATATATAATGACTATATAATATTAATGTAACATGGAAGTGTAAAGACATTATTAATTTGATTGCAACATAAAAGTAACGATATGGTTATTTATGGTCAGGTTTTTGTAGTCTCATTGCTGATGATAAAAAATAAAGTGTAAAGTTATTATTAGTTTAAATTGTAATGCTATCGTATTATAAAAGTAACGATATGGTTATTATGGTAAGGTTTGTAGTTTCATTGTTGATTATAACAAATAAAAGTGTAAAAGTTATTATTAGTTTAAATGCAATGCTATTGTATTATAAAAAGTAAAGTTATGGTTATTTATGGTAAGGTTTGTAGTGTCATTGTTGATGATAACAAATAAAGTGTAAAGTTATTATTAGTTTAATTGCAATGCTGTCGTATTATAAAAGTAAAGATATGGTTATTTATGGTCAGGTTTTTGGTAGTTTCATTGTTATTGCTATCAAATAAAGTGTAAAGTCCTTGTTAATCTAATTGCAATGTTCTTATAATATAGAAAGCAATGATATGGTTATGTTATGGTGATGATGTGGAAATTGCATTATGATTGATAACCTATAAAATGTAGGGTTCTTGAATCTAAGTGCAATCAATTATTATGATTTAGTAAATGGGGATTTGCAATTAACTAAATGTACATCATTTAAGGCTAGGTTGGTAACTCGTCGATTAATGGAAAACAAATGGAGTAATTGGTTTGTAATTAATTTCATTGAGTCTTAGTAATGATTGGTCGATGTCATAGTCCTTCTGACTTGCGTCTTATGTAGAGGACGTGGTTGTGCATTTAATTATTGTCGAACTTAATTATTGTTGTACTTGGTTGTAATCTTTAATGGCTTGGTCTACTTTTGTCGGGAGGGACATAGACACCTCTATGTTCCCTGAGCGATCATGTATGAGACCTTAATGGATTTAAAATCGTGATGGGAACTGGGCTTGAGTGTTGCTTATGTGTCTTGGAGGTCCTAACCATTGTAGGGGTGGGGCCGGATGGGTAGTCAGTCTTATTATTTTCTTAGGTTGATTGTTGTTCATTGCTTTCGCTTGAGATGTTGATGTGAGTCTTAGATCTTTATGTTGACATCATAGTTGTATGTGTCATGTTTCGTCATCATGTGGCGACGCAGATTATAATGTCTTGTTAAGGGTTTGTCGTCATAGCAGGGAGGATCGTTACAGTGTTGTATCTCTCTTTCTCTATGCACGTTCTTCTATCTTCTTAATATTACTTAATTTTTCTTCTCCATTTGACATTATTTGAGTTAATATTGTACATTTTCCCTTATATGTGTTCTCAAACTATTTTGTCTTTTCTATCACTAGTGATTGTGATGAATGAATAGAACCCTGGTCTTGAATTTGTAGAATTATTTGTACATCCTCCTAGCTATCCTGATTTTATAGTATCTCGAGCCAAGGTTTTTGTTGATTATGATAAAGAGATGTTTCTATGCATCCTATAAAGTATATTTGTTTTTTACAACAAAATGTCCCACTTATTTATTCAACTTAAATGCTTCCTTTTGTTTCTTAGACACAAAATGAATATAATTGACGCAGGCGCACAACCCAGGGAACATCCACTCATAGGATCTTTTCCTCCTTCCTCGACCTGAAGAAGGGTGAAAGGTTCTTCTATTTCCCTATCCGAGGAGAATTTTTCCTCCACAACAACTCTCATGAAGGTCTCCTTCTTCAAAATCCTTATTTGGCCTTTTACTTTGTTTTGAGTCCTCCTATAGGAGTTGGACATTGCAATGTTCAAACAAATTATTTTACCAATCCCCAATCCTCAATACACTCCTTTGTTGTCTTAGCCCCTCCTGGCTAAAATCCTAGTCCATAATGACCTCTCCTTATATGACCGTAGCTATAACTCCTGTCGGGGTTTGAGCATTCAATGTTGTACATGCCCTCAAGACTTGCGATTCCTCGAATCCCAAAGTGCTCTTTACACACTAGATCTTGTGGCTAGGCTCCTGACTCATATGAATCTCACCCCGTGATAGCGGTCTTATCCCTCATCAGGGCTACGGGGTTTCAATGTTGAAAACGCGCGAGTTCGATCCCTCGAATCTTGACTCTCTGGTCTCTTCATAGTTGGCTCCCTCAATGAAACTTCCCTTCTTTTCGGCGTGCTGACAGCTGGCCGCACGATGGCACCTTCCTCCTCGTCGAGGTTTCACGGTTCGCGATTCCAAAGTAAACACTTCATCACCGGGATCCCCAATATTGCGATGAACCAAACACCAGTGGACATCCTCCATGTCGGGACTTTTCTCGATGGCGCCGATTTCTTCCACGCATCCCCTCAAGATGGGTGGTCCTGATTTCCTGCAGGGGTTTTCGAGACTTTTGATGTCCAAAATTTCTTTTCCTCTGGAACCCTGATCGTCAATTTCTGACTCTCTTCGGATTCCTGACACCTATTTTCCCAAATGGATGGCTTAGATTATGCTAGGGTTTTCACTATGGACTTCCCGACCATCTATCCATGGGACTTCGATTTCCCTAGACTCCTAATGCCACGATCTCCACCATGTGTCTAACTGATGGACGACCCAAATATTTCCGGGACTTTAGGATTTCAAATGTCGAAAACCATTCGACCATAGGACTGTCGATCCTTCAAATCCCGATGGTAACTCTCATACAACATCTATCAGATTAGATGACTGATGGGTAACTGACCCATGATCCAACGGCTCACGACCCCTGGGCTTGAACTATGAATGCGACCGTAACCTCCTTACCTCTTTGGTAGATCCAACGGCTGACAGGATTTTTCAAATCTTCTCCACAAGATCTTGACCATCAATTTCCTCCCTTTGGCGATTCTTCTTGAGAATGACCAAGTATTCCTCCACAAAAACTTGTCTTCCTGGCGGTGCAACTATGCAATGCCTATTTTAAACACTCCACGACATGAATCTTCCAGTGATTCTCTTCGATAGGATTGAAATCCTTATCCCTCTTGAGCTTTATCACACTTTCAACCTCAAGAGGGTCCTTGCACCTTACTCCTTGCGGCAGTTTTCAAACACCTCCAGTGTTGAGTTCTTTGACTCTACGCACACCTGCAACAATAGTCCTTCAATACTTCACCTAGTTTCACAACTGAGACTCTCCATAGCCTGCACACACCTTGCGGCTTGTATAACTCAATTTCAACTCTGGGAGAATGGAAACAAGATTTAAACTATCCAAGCCTTACGTCAACACTCCTTGCGGATGACTTCAGCTACACTCCTTGCAAGAACTCTCTTGCTCAGATAGAGAAACTCTTGAAACTCATTCCTTCTACTTCCTTTTAGAATTCAATCTCAACACATGAAATCATACACTTTCGGCCTTAACAACAAATGCATAACAGGAAGTAAAATACTCATGAGCATATCATTCAACATACATACGGAGAACAAACACAACTCCATGAATTTGAATTAAACTCTTCTATTAATCCAAATAACTATACATGGGTGTTTCTGCACAGCTCTCTATTTCTCTTCTTAATGTTACATGAATTCTTGTAACTATCGATTATGTTACAATGCACAATGAGGGTGTCTATATCATTTCCCTCTTTCTTCTAAAATTGTCTAATCTAATATTAAATTCTATCTACCACCATTTTACTACTATAAATGCCTCCATCTACTTCAAATGAGAGCAGGATGCTCAAGGTATGATTACATTATACCAAGGCACCTTCATTAAATGATCTCATTTATATTTGACATTTATCAACCAAGGGAAAATTCAAAATTTATTAGTGTGCCCATTTATCCACTTGCATTCGGTTCGCTCAAGCTTGATATGAGGGAGATGCTCATGCATCACACTCGCTCATTTGAAAATTTGCATGGGCTCACGTCCGCTTGAGCTCCTACCGTTATGTCCCGTATACGTGTATCTCTATTTGGTCTCGGTGGGATATTCAAGCCCGGATGGTCCTTCCACTTGACAAATATTCAAAATTGTTTTCTCGGTCTCTACCCACTCGTTTATCTAGTATACGATTTCCATCTGTGGCTTCTTTGCAGCTGGCATCCGCTTTTGCCGAACCTGTGGCTGTTAATCTCTTGTTCCTACTTCTCCATCTTTGTATGTATACAAATCTAAGACATTGAATATCGGAGATATTCTGATCCCATCGGTAATTCAATCTCATAAGCATTACATCCCCATTTCTTCAAGACCTTACATGGTCTGATTTTCTTCATCTTCAATTTATTGTATGTTCCTCGGGGAACCTTTCTCTTCTCAAGTGCACGGAATCAAGTCACCAACCTCAAGCTGAAGTTGTCTTCTATGATTGGCTGCATTGCTTATATTCTTGGCGATTTTCAGCGGCTCAGCTACCTAGGCTGTGAAGTTCTTTCATTACCTCAACAAATTCTTCTCCACTAGCGCTCCTAGTGGCGATTAGATCGAATATCTCAATTCAGAAACCCCTCTGAGTTGCATGCCATATATAATCTAGAATGGACTCTGGCCTCTGCTCTGATTCACTGAATCATTGTAAGAAAACTTTGCTTACTGACAATATACTATCTCAGCTATGAATTGCTCATCACCCAAGATTCTCGATGAAGTCTCCAAGACTTACGTTTCGCCTCGTCTATCCATCCGTCTGAGGATGATCAGATGAACTAAACAACAAGTTAGTCCCGGCTTATTCCATAAGGTCCTCCAGATATTCCCCATGAACTTTGTGTCTCTGTCCGAAACAATACTTCTTGGTAAGCCGTGAAGTCGAGCGACTTCTTTGAAAAACAGATTCGCGATTAACAAATTGTCACTAGTTTTTTGACATGGGATAAAATGTTCCATTTTGGAAAATCTATCCACTACCCACGAAGATCGAATCAAATCCTCGTTGTGTCATTGGAAATCCCAATATGAAATCCATACTAATTTCATCCCGGCTTCTCGGTATGGGCAATGGTTGATAAAAACCAGCATTACGCTTCCTTCCCTTTGAATGTGGCAAATTTTGCATCGCCTACAAACTTCTTGACCCTCGCTTCATCCCACGGCCAAAAGTATGACTCGCTCTACTTTGTCAATGTCTTATCATGACCGAAGTATCCAACCAATCCTCCAACGTGTTTTTCTTTCATCGAATTCTCCCTCATGGAGCAATTTGGAATGCACAATTGATTGCCTACGAACAATAATCCATCTTGGATCATATAGACTTTCCAAGGGCTTCTATCTCTGAGAAATAGATTCGGCTTCTTCCTTCGCCTCCTTAAATTCAGCCAATGGTACATGTCTGCGAGATCATCAAAGCCTAACATCGGACTTTGAACTCCACGCAACAACAAACATTTCCCGCTCAAAGCATTAGCAACTTTGTTAGCGATTTACCCAAAATATGTTTATTACAAAAGTGAAATTTTGCATGTATTCCAACCCACTTAACATACCTACGATTCAACTTTTCCTATTGAGTCCTAAGCGCAAGTGTGGTTATCACTATATAAAACAAATTCATTCGGAATCAAATAGATTGCCTCCATTTCTTCAATGCACGTATGATGGAATAAAATTCTTTTATCATGCGTGGCATAATTTTCTTTTGCCTCATTCAAATTCTCGCTAAAATATGCAATTGGCACGAATCAGGGCCGCTCCTATGGCAAACCCACTTGCATCACATTTTACTTGAAGCGTCTTTTTTGGAAATCCGGCAACACCCAAACTGGTTTTTCTATGATCTTCCATTTTAACAACTTGAAAATTTTCCCCGCCTCTTAGGTCAATGAAAATGTTATATTTTTATTTGTATCCATCATCATTGCGCTAATCCCAGAAATTTTTATGAACTTTTGGTGAGAAACTAGCCAGTCCATGAAAACTTCTCACCTCAAAAATATTTCTCGATGATGGCCAATTTTATTACCTCCACCTTATCTGGATCCATCCTCAATTCATTTGTCAAATAACAAATCCCGGATAAATGAGCTCTGTCTTCATAGCGAGGATTTCTTCATGTTTATCAACAACTTCTCCTATTGTAGTTTCTTCATCACAATGGCCCAATGCTTCAAATGTTCAACCTTCATCTTCTGACAAATTTTCGATGAATCCTTGAGGGACTTCATTCATCAACCACATAAGGGTACTTGAATTTGCATTGTTAAGCCAAATGTTGCCAACAAGCCATTCATAAAAACCTTCATTTGTCTTGAATCTTTGTTTTTCCATTCGTCACCTTCTCTCTCATGCGAATTTGGTGATATCCACTCTTCAAATCAATCTTTGAAAAAAAAATTGCCCCACTTAAGCAATCCATTAAATCATCCATTCTTGACAATGGAAATATATGTCTTTGATGGTTATCTTGTTGATGGCCCTTGATTCAATACACATTCTCCAACCACCATATTTTTTTGAATTTGGGTACCATTGGAGCGACACACGGGATCCAAACTTTCCCGACGACCAAGCCTTTGTCCAACAACTCCTGGACTTGTCTTTTGACCTCTTCATTCTCCTATGATGTCCGAAATGCGTACATGGGTTGTTTGGAAAACTAGATCCTGGTATTAGGTCTATATGATGACTCACACTCCTCATGCGGTGGCTTGCGAGCGGGTAATTCATCACTATGATATCAGTGAACTCTCCAAGTAGTTCATGAATCTCCTCTGGTAGATCATCCCCTCTTATTGCTAGTCAAAGCGATCCTTGGTTTCGACCACAAAGAATTATGGATCCTCTTTCTTCTTCACCTCCATAAGAAATTCCTTCCCACTCATGAAGTATTGTATTGCTTACTTCCAACTTCACCTCTTTATCCTCAATTGGATGCAACATATGGGTTCTCCCATTTCTTCTCCGGGGTGTATGTGTTCATCCTCCCATCATGAATCACATTTCTATTGTATTTCCATGGTCTACCCAACAATAAATAGTATACATCCATCTGAATAACATCTCATAAAATCCTATCATTATATCTCCCTATCTTAAATTCAACTAAAAACTGTTTGGTGACATTTACACGATGTCCCTTTCATATGTGAAACTTTATATGGACCCGATGATTAGTGTCTCTAGCTCCATCTTTTCTACCATCTCGGTTTAAATGAGATTATCGGTGCTCTGTTGTCCACAATGACCTTACATACTCTATCCTTGGTCTTGCAAGCATTCCTAAAAGATTGTTCCTCTACGCTGAATTATCCATCTCCTTCTCTAGCATCAAAATAACTTTTCGCATCACCAACGATATTCCACCCTCAGCGTACTCTACCTCAACATCTCACCTCTATGCCACCGGCAATGTGAGTCTCTCGAGTTTCTTTCTTTTCTCTGGACACTCGAGCGACACATTGCCCATTCTTTCCACATGTGAAGAACGTAATTACTCCACCTCTTCCTCTTCCTCTACCTTGGAGTGCGAGGGAAAAGTGTTATTATCTGTATCCTCCTCTACTCGATTATGTTGTTCTCTTTACCTTTCCGACCTTAATAAGCCCTCATTGTGAAATTCCCACCTCTCTCTATCGAGTCTAAGGTTTTTCGATTAAGTCCACGGGCTTAGGTTCTTTCACGAACAGCCCGGTTGCCTTTGGGGTGACTTCTACCTCGGCCTCTTCGACTCTTCTTTGGCTCAACTTCTCTTCATCTTTCAGAGCCATTTTGGTGGCATCCTCCATTGTTTGGATGGTTTCCATGCTCATTTCATCTTGAATCTCATGCCTTAGGCCATTCATATACCTAACAACTTTCTCATCGCCGGCTCTCCAGATGACACATACGATGTTTAGTCGATAGAATTCTTCAGTGTACTCCTTCATTGATAATATTTTCTGTCTTAGGTTCTGCATCCTTTTGAACAAAGAAATTTGATAGTCCACGGAATAAATTTTACCTTCATCTTTGCAATCATCTTATACCAGCTCTTAATTTTTACGCTTGCCTTGGCAATGCACGTCATCTTAATAGTTCATCCCACCACAAGGTGCATGTCCCTTTAATCTTTCATTGATGGCATACGACTTTTTTGTCTTCCTTGATATCTTCATAGTCGAAGTATTTGTATAGAGCTTTAATCCAATCTAGAAGCTATTCTACATCAAGATTTCCCTCATAAATTGGGCAGCCCATTTTCACCTTTGAACCCATTCTTGCAATAGATTTAAGTAAGCGTTCAGTTGTTGCATATTCCCAGGATTTCTTCTTCTCATGTCCAACATCATCTTCATTTTCATACTCACTAATATCTCCTACATCAATTTTGCTTTAGCGGTGTCTCCATGTCCTACATGCTGTACGAAGATTATGCATTTCTGGCTCCATGTGGGGATTCTGCACTTGCCTACCCATTCCTTTGGGCGTTTCCCTTTCCTCCTCTGGACCAAGTGATTGTCTACCCCTTCTCCTTGGCGGCATGGTGAATTATCCTTTTTTCCCTAGCGAGAAGCAAAGAAGCTTTTCTAAGCTCCGATACCACTTAACGTAGGCGCGCCACCCAGGGCGTCCGTATGGGATCTTTTTCCCTCCTTCCTCGGCTCTAAGGAACTGAAAGGTTATTCTATTTCCCTACCAGGAAATTTCCCCCCACAACATCTCTCTCACGGAGGTCTCTCCTTCTTCCAAAATCAACATTGGCCTTTTACATTGTTGTTGGGGTTCCTCCTATCGGGATTCCTCCTATCGGGATTTTGATATTTTCAATGTTCAAACAAATTCGATTACCGATCCCTAATCCTCGATATGCTCCTTTTCTAACGTCTTAGTCCCCTGGGCTAAGCCTTTGGTCCATGTGACCTCTCCTTATACGACCGTAGCTACAAGTCCCATCGGGGTTTCGATCATTCTAATGTCGAAATACACATGCCCTTAAGACTCGTGATTACTCAAATCCCAAAGTGCTCTTTACACACTAGCTCTCATGGCTAGGCTCATGACTCATATGAATCTCACCCATTATTCAGCGATATTATCTCGTCGGGGCTACGGAGTTTCAAATGTTGAAAAACACTTTCCCACAGGATTCCCGATTCCTCGAATCCGACTCTCTGGTCTCTTGACAGTTGGCTCCCTCAATGATGCTTCCCTTCTTTACGGTGATGGCGATGGAAGGCGGTGGCACCTTCCTCCTCGTTGGGGTTTCGTGGTTCACGATTTCAGAAGGCGTAAACACTTCATCACTATGATCCCCGATATCTCGATGAACAAACACTAGTGGGCGTCCTCCTTGTCGGGACTTTTCTCGATGGTGCCGATTTCTTCCACGCGTCCCCTCAAGATGGGTCCCGATTTCTCTGGGGTTTTGAGACTTGTGATGTCCCAAATTTCTTGTCCTCAGGAACCCCGATACACCAATTCCTGACTCTCTCAAGATTCCTGACACCTGTTTTCCCAAACGGATGGCTCAGATTATATCGGGTTTTCACTATGGACTTCCCCAACCTCCTATCCACGAGACTTCTGATTTCCCGACTCTCGACACCTCGATCTCCACCACGTGTCCAATAACGGACAACCGGATCTTCGGGGTTTTGAGGTTTCAAATGTCGAAAACCATTGAATACGGGACTAATGATCGCCGAATCCCAATAGGTAACTCGTTACGCTCTGTTAGATCAAACAATGATGGGTAAGCGATTACGATCCAACAACTCCACGACCCACGGAGATTGAACTCCCAACGCAACCCTAATCTCCTTGCTTCTTTCAATTAGATCCAGCGGTAGCCGGAGTTTAAATCTTCTCGACAAGATCCTGATCGTCAATTTCCTCCCTTTGGCAATTCTTCTTGAGAATGACCAAGTATTCCTCCACGGATTTAGTCTTCCTATGGTACAACTATGCCTTTGTTTTCGTACTCCGACCTTGAATCTTCTAGATTGCTTCTCTTGACAAATTTCGAAGCCTTATCCCTCGAGCTTTCTCACACTTTCCACACCTCAAAGAAGGGGTCGCGCACGCCTCCTTGTGGTAGTTTCAAACTACCTCGATGTTGGAGTTCTTGACTCTGCGCACACACTGCCTGATAACAATCCTTCAATACCTCGCCCGGTTCTGGCGGGCTTCTTAGCACATTGCACTCCTTGCATGGCTCGTATAACTCAATTTAAACTCTGGGAGAATGAAAACAAGAGTTAAACTATCCAAGCCTTACGTCAATGCACTCCTTGCATATGACTTCAACTGAACTTCTTCTTGGGGATCCTTGCTCAGATAGAGAAACTCTTGAAACTCATTCCTTCTACTTCCCTTCAGAATTCAATCTCAACACATGAAATCATACACTCAACATAACACAAATGCATAGCGAGGAAGTAAAATACTCATGAGCATATCATTTAACACACATACACAGGGAACAAACACAACTCCATGAATTTGAATTAAACTCTTTATTAATTCAAATAACTATACATGGGTGTTTCTTCCACTGACTCTCTGCTTCTCTTCTCAATGTTCAAAATTCTTCTAACTATCCATAATTATGTTACAATGCATAATGAGGGGTGTCTATATCTATTTTCCCTCTTTCTTCTAAAGCTGTCTAATCTAATATTAAATTCTATCTACCTACATTTGTTGCTATAAATGCCTCCATCTACTTCAGGCGAGAGTGGGGCACTCAAGGTGCGATTACATTATACCAATAACCTTCATTAAATGATCTCATTTATATTTGGCATATCAACTTCAAGGGAAAATTCAAGAATTTGGTTGGGTTTGTCCAGCTGTCCACTTGCATTCAGCGTTGGCTCGCTTGTCGGGTATTTTTCCTTATAAATTCTAAAGGAAAGATTATTGGTGTTTGTAATTTAGGAAAGAGAAAATGTTGAAATTTAGAACTGTAGATTGTATTTTTTGTATGATATTCAAAAAAATACCAATCACCTACCATTTTATTAGGACTCAATTGTAAAAAACTTTTATACTCTTGGAAAATTATAGAAGGAGTTTATAATGAATGATTTCAAAAGCCAATGAAATAAAAGCCCGATTAATGAACTTTGTCTTATTTGTGTTATGAAATTTGTTTCTAATTAAGGGAATCCAATGAATAATTAATATGTATTACCTTTTCCATCTTCATTCTTCATTTCAAAGTGTTGAAATCTAGCAACTTAAGGATAAAGAAATAAATGTATCAATAATATATAAATCATGTTCTAAATTTGAAATGAGACAATTGAAAATAAATTTTGTCAGCTCAATATTGGGCATATTTATAGTTAACCAAAGGTTTCAATGTATGTGGGAAAATAGAGGTCATAAACCGAAGAGTATATTCATCAAAATTTTTATCATTATCATTTCCTAAAATTGTAGTCATTCTTGCTATAACTTTTCTAGATGTTTCAGGAATCACAATAGTCTTAATAATGATATTATCTTTGGGAACATTGATATTTTTCCATAAATAGGATAGTATTATTATAGTTTTGTCCTAAGAACTCAATCCTTTGAAATACTCAACTAATGGTCTTTAATTTAGTGTTTTATTTTAGGGTTTTGGGGTAGCTTTAACATTTGATGATTAGGAATTTGTCACAAATAAAACTAACCTTATGTTTGAAATGAGAGACATTTGAGATGGGTTGTAATTTGAAGCATAGCAGGATACAAATTCAGAAAAATTATATGTTTGAGGGACAATGAAATTCACTAAATTAGAATCATGGATGATTTTAGGCTAGAATTTCGCTCAAGGGCTAATTTTCTAGGGTTTTCAAAAAAGCTATTCTAAAATTGATTAGCCCAAATTGTATAGGATAAAATTATTTTACCTTAAAATTCAAATTTAATGCAAACTATACAAAATCCTTAGAAATTATAATATTTTAGAAATTGTCACATTAAAATTTTATAGTTCCCGTTATGTGAAGGATTAGTAAGATTAGCGAAGGTTTCTACATTTTAAAATAAATTTTTCATCCTTAAAATCATCCTTGATTAGACTCTCGTGCATGATAAAAATCAATATTTCTCAGGTTGTATCCTTTCAAAGAGTCATCACTCAAGAACAGTGGTGCATAGAAGCTAAATTCTTTCTTTTATGGACCCTACAGTGTGATGAGGATAGTTGGGGAGGTATCATATGAGTTGGAGCTACTAGATGGTAGAAATATACACAACACCTTCCATTTATCCTTATTCAAGAAGGCATTGCGAAAGTAGGTCACTTCTTTGATAGATCTTCCTCCACTAGATGAGGAAGAGGAAGTTGGTTCTATCTCTCTAAAGAATTTTTTATGTTAGGGAGAGTAGGTTGAGAAGTAGATTCATTTGAGTGGACTTAGTCATATGGATAGGATTTCATGTAGAGGATGCTACTTGGGAAGAATTGTATATCTTACAACACCCTGATCTAGAGCTACTTGAGAATAAGCAGTCTTGGGGAGGGAGGAATTTGATGTCCCATTCCAATAGATCAATATGGTGCATGATTTAATAATCTATATGACTCTCGTAGGATATAGTCGGTAATTTCAAAGGAGTAAAGGAGGTTTATTTGGTGTCACTTGGTTAAAATAATGGGAAACACTATAGCAACATTGAACAAAATAAACAATTATATTTAAATTAAATTAGAGGGAAACAAAGTGAGTGTTTGGTTTGCTAAAAATGGGAAAGATAAAGTTAAGTAGAAAGGATAAATAGAGAGTATAATTTTTATTTTGGAATTATGATTTTTCTATCTCATTTTGGAGTGCTCTTGGAACCATTGTTTCATTAAGGTTTAATAAAACCCTTCCACTAATGCAATTTAGTTTTGGTGGTGCAATATCCACCCTAGCTAGACATAAGAGGATCCCACCTAGGATTTCTATTGGAGCTTAGAAGCGAGGTTTTATTCAGTTGGAGGTTTACACACCAATATTGCGAAGGTTTTTCAGAATATTCCATTCCGAGTTTTAGGGTTTAGGGAGGGTTTCAAAGAAAATTGGTTTGAATTTTATCCGATGGGTTGAGTATACTATGTCCCTTGAGTCCCCATTGGTTTCAAGACTCATCACATATAATGCTTCTAATGTTGTTGATCACATCCATGAGGACCTTCTTGATCGAAAAGTACATCGAGACCATTTGAATGATATTAGTGAGGAGTGATTGGAAGAAACTAGTAGAGCTAGAATTATATACTTGGGCTTGAGAGCGTTGTAGGGATTGGAGACATTTGAATAAATGAGTGTCATAGATTGGCATCATTCTAAGTTATTCTTATATTGTCTCCATTAGTAGATTTTGCAACTTCCTTGAATCCAATAGATTTGTGTGTTCAGGATAATTTTTGCAACTATTATTATAGCCATTAGATATCCTTGTATTGTTGTGATATGGGATTTCAATCCATAATAATATGCCATGATTATATGCTCTATTTTTTACATGTGTAATGGATACATGCAATATGTTTAATAATATTCCTATATGAGAAAACTATTTGTAGGTAGTTAATAACAACATTAATACAAAGTGTTTGACATATTTACACAAGGAGAAATAACATTTTTTTGATAGAAAACATAATATTCCCACATAGCCTAGTAGGTGACATTATAGTATATTCAACATGAAAAAATTTATTGGATCATGGAAACCAAGACGAAGGACACCTGCTAGTATAATATCCAACTCTATCGGTTCGTCAAAGAAATTAAGTTTATTCATGAGGGAAAGGAGCTCACCATGAGTGAGATTCAACATAAGTTTCCCCATTTGATGGAGGAACTTGATGTAATTGCTCAAACATTATTTTTTTAGAGTGATCGGTGGACATTTATTTCCACCTACCTATTCCAATGGCTCAAATTATAACTTCCATCTTGGTGTTTTTTATACAATTTTTGGGTGCCAAAATTTTCAAGTCATTTTTAGTCCATACATGACATTCTTTTGACATGGAAACACCTCATATATCCCAATTGGGATGTATTCGACCATTCAAAATGTTGACTCCTTGGATCTATATTTTAGATGAGGTTCCCAAACAAAGATGGTATGCAAAATTTATTCCCTAGGAAAGTTGATGTATCAACTACCCCATTGGTGCCCACAAACCTTTTTGCATTTCATCTTAGGTTAGGGTTTCAGATGTATAGGGTTTTTCAATTTCATACTTAATTTAAAAAAAGGCCTTTGGGGACTCATTATAATCAACATCTCATGAATGAGCATATCTGACACATCTCATTTAAAAGATAATCTACCACCATTCTATATAGCTTATGTGCTTTGAATTTTATAGTCTTTTGTATTCTTGAAAGCCGTTAATAGAATTTGAGTTTTACTATATTATTGTGTTATTTAATATATTTATGTATTATTGTTAGATCTGTTATATTATTTCGCTGTGTCATTTCAAAATAATTTGGATCATTTGTAGAAAACATTCTCGTTTTATGTGAAGGGGATTTTGGCTATGTGGAGCATCTAGATAATCCTAGATGATTATAAACAAGGAAAAGTACCCCCTTTAGACTTGGGGGCTAAATGAGTAGGAAAAATAATTCATATATTGAACCCTTTATATTTTGTTTGGGGATTTAAGCACCATTCTAAAATATTTTGGGTTCACTCTCAAAGCCAATGGATACCTAAAATGATTTGTTATGGATTTTAGTGTAAGTGGAAAAAATTGTAACTCTTGTGTAACAAGTAGCTCCCTAGATAAGATATGTTGGTTCTAGTCAAGGTGACTCTAGAAGAAATACTTGCGTATTGGATTTTATTGGGCTAGATTCTCAAGGGTATCTGCTATGATCCCAAAATACTTAAAATATAAAAAATAACAGAAGTGCACTCCATGTACATAATGTTAACATGGAAAACAACTCCAATATATATAAGAGAGATGAGTTTCACAATAATTCCTTAAATAATATGGGAACCCCCTCAAAATAACCAAGTACCTTTCATACCTCACAATTCACACCCCAATGAATACATGATCTTTTATATATAGTTATTCACACTTGAACATGAGGGCCTTGTCACTAGGCCGGCCCTAATACATATATATTTACACACATTAAAAATTACATTTATGCCCATATATTCCACCCTTGAGGTCATATCATATACATTTAGCCATATATATGCCTCTTGGGTCATATATGTACCCTCCATCAAAGCGGCTTTGTCCTCAAAGCTTTGCATTGAGCTTCACATGTGATGAAGCCAAGTAGTATTACTTTATTATGTTCCTTCTTTCTTCATTCCATTGTTGATGATCTATATATCCAAAACCAATTCTTTTTAGTTTTAATCCTTGGTGTCTAGTTGTTGAATCATTTTATTTCCTTTGATTCCATGTATTTTGTTGAATCTTCTCAATTTGTAGTCATTGTTGGTCTCTGATAATAGCTTATTGAAGATAATTTTGGTGATCCCTTGTTCCACAAATATTGACAAGTATTCCATCTTCTTCCTTCATATTGATGATATTGTCCTTCTAAGTCTTCCTTGAAATGCTTCCTCGTAATGAGGGTGTAGATACGACTTCACATTTGATGGTCTTCCTTCTCTCTGCACATGCATTTCATCTATCTTATTTTAAGTGATAATGGAATCCTCGATCATATTTTATTGGTCTTTGATTACACTAGACTTCGAGATAATACCATTATATTTAGCATGCACATCCTCTAGATCAAGTTAGGCTTCTTGGTATCTTCGCTTGAGAGTTCTTGAATCTTGTCTTCTTTCTCCTTTTGAAACTGCAATGTGATCCCATCTAACAAATTTTGATGTCATTTTTCAATTTTGGCTTTCATTTCCTAACTTTACCTCATTTGTATTGAAGGATTCCCTCAGCTACTTGCAAATTTAGATCTTGTAGTCTTTTGGTACATTCTTCATAAAAAAATCTTCTTTCTTATTTATTTTGACAATTTTTCTTTTCTTCTTTCAATATTCTAACCTCATCCAATATTTTTTTTTATTATGGCTTCACCAGCCTACATATCTTCATCCTTCTTTTTTCAAATATTCTCTCTTGATTCATTTTTCCCAGGTTCCTTTGCTAGTTTTTTTTTTTTTTACTTTAGGTTCTTAACCTCCTTAATGAGTGATTCATTAAAGGGATATTATGTTAGATAGCTCCTCACCCTTTTTCTTAATATCTTCCTTTTCTTCTTTTAATTGATCTCAATTCTATACATTTCCCTCCATTTTTGTATCCCTAAACCATTTATCTATGAAGATTTTTTCAAATTCTTCCCATGTGAAGTTCTATCTAGTATTTTGATCAACAGTCATCCACCACTTCCAAGCTTCATCAAAAAAATAATCTCTTTCTTCCTTAGGAGTCATATTATATTATTTTACAAACCGCAACCATTCCATAGGATTGATTTCATCTTTATCTTCATCTCACAATAAATTAAGGTATTTCCATTGATTCTTTAGTGGCGTCTAATCCCAACCCTCAAATTACAACCTCAATATGTTAAGGATAAATATCTCAAATGGTTGTAATACTTGTTCCAATATTCTCTTTTATGTTTTATCTTTCCAATGTATTTTGAATCAACTCAATGGACATTCAATCCAAAGACATATATTAGTTTTAAGTGAACATACCTTTGAAACCTTAATTTGGAGTGTGTCCTCCTCGGTGACCTTACTTATGATGTGTCTCTACAATTTCGGCCCTTGAGTGCGAAACTTCATTTTGTAGTACTTTGAAATTTATTCTTGGCAATGTAATAGGTCTGATCAAAATTGGATGTGTCAATGGGAATTTATCATAAATTCCACACACCTTGCTTATTTTTGGCCTTTTGAGGAGATATCACTTGTACAGTGTGCCGTGCACAATAATTGATATACATTTCTAAAAATTGTACCATAAATGCTATATCCTCTGCACCATTCAATTCAATTGGTCTAACTCAACTTGTATTCTCTATCAATAATTTATGTTATTTTACTTGGAACACCTGGAGCACAACTCCGGTATAGATAAGATACATAATAACTCCTTAAATAATATAGGAAATCCTCCAAATAACCAA
Source organism: Picea sitchensis (assembly GCA_010110895.2). Taxonomy (NCBI): domain Eukaryota; kingdom Viridiplantae; phylum Streptophyta; class Pinopsida; order Pinales; family Pinaceae; genus Picea; species Picea sitchensis. The sequence goes on along the minus strand of SNQJ01S0128651.1, from coordinate 1,784 downwards.
ATACCTTTCATACATCAAATTCACACCCCGATGTGAATACACGATCTCTTACATATATTTATTCACACTTGAACATGAGGACCCACATCACTAGGCCGACCCTGTACATATGTATTTACACATTACATGTATATCCCCCCCCCCCACTAATAATCATTTAGCCATATATACCCCTCTTGGAGCATAACAATATATTAGGAAAAATAAAGCATCTCTCCTTCCATTTTCTTTGGTCCATACTAAGGGAAAAATGTCTCTTGTGCTTGTTTCTTGGAGGAAGTTGGAAACTCCAAAATCGCTTGGGGTTTGGGTATTGAAAGAAAATTACAAAATACACATGGAACAATTTATCCCTTAATTTAGATTAAAATTACATAATATATCAAAAGAAAAACCAAAACTTAAAAAAAAATTAAGAGGTTTTTAAATGAATAAAAATGTGTGATTTTTAGAAAGGTAAAACTACTACTCTTTTAACTAATTAAAAATGTGTAATTTTTAGATTGAAGAAAATGCCCAGTATCCAAAAACATCTCGTAAGATTGAAAGTCAAGTGAGAGTTTTTCCTTGAAAAAATAAATAAATAATAACTCTTTAGTAAAACTGACATATAAGAGAATTAACCACTTTACAAAATCAAAAATCAAAATCTTTAAAATTTTTGAAAAGTAGGAGAAGGTGGCTTTGTTAGAAATAATGATGAGTATCCTATGGAACTTTCAAATGGTTAATTAGAAAAAGATCCTATGGAACTTTCAAATGGTTTTGGAACTTGGCATTGAATGAACAAATGAATGAAACATTGACTAGCATCAACTACAAAGTTTGAAACATATGTTTGATTTTCCAAACAGCCAATGTTACATCCAGTGCATATATGTTTTTTAACTATGCATGGTTAAGCTTCTATATCAGCGAAAAACAGTTCGTTAAGTACTAGCACGTAAAGATTCTGGAACCCTTTAACTAGCATAAATAGTGATATCTGAATACTCATAACTGAGACTTGTCTAGATCATCAAAATATGGATGATCCAAGGCCGCCTTTGCTGAAATCCTGTTTGCGGGATTAAATTTGTTATTGTCCTAATATCTTCAATGGCTATAAGAGTTTAAAATGTGACGAATCTTAAAGTTTTGACAGATAACGAAGATCATACACAAAGAAGATAGAGTCCACTAGGAGATAGATTTGGAACTTCAGAAGCGAGGTTCATCGGTTGCCATTTAGGATATTCATGCCTGTTTTGACAGATAACGAAGATCGTACACTGAGAAGATCGAGTCCGCTAGGAGATAGATTTGGAACTTTCGAAGCGAGGTTCATCGGTTGCCATTTAGGATATTCATGCCAGTCCTTCAGACTTTTTACTCCAGCCCACATTTCCTCAGTTGGGGTTCCAAGCAATCTTTCAGACAGAAATGTAATCTTGTCCCTTGCCTTGTACACCTTCCCATACGCTCCCTCCCCGACCTTCGCAAGCTTCTCATACTTATCCATGGCGGACATATTCAATAAATTGCAGAATGCTAGACAGAGATACTCTCGCAATTTCTTCAATGGCCACTCTGCAATGAATCTATCTTGTCACGGAGCCCAGAATACCCTCTCTCCACTCCTACCCACCGGTAAGCGAATGAAATAAATATGAATCCACTCTATGTGACCGTTGTCATATATTTCAAACATCATTCCACAAACCATATTTAAATATCAAATCTCCGTCCATTTTAGCCGGATTTGGGGCAATGTTGTAATTATTTATTATAAATCTAAAGGTTCT